>JARYGA010035345.1:0-54439 GCA_030545235.1 Helianthus tuberosus | reverse complement strand
AAAAAAACACTCAACAAATGGCTACAATTTAAGGAATGTGTTTATTGATGGCATCGGATCCTAATTGAAGGAGAAATGTCTGGTGGTAAGAAAAGTTGTTTCTAGGAGGTTGTCAAGTGTTTTCGCTCAACGATTCCATTCTTGGGTGGTTGGTTTGGCCCCTGTTCCTGTAACTCGAATCCTAGCCCGGTATATCCCATTTAAATCTTACACCATTGTGAACCTTACGCCTTTTTTACTCTCTGATCGAGGTTCTCGGCATTGAAAAATCTTCGTAAACTAAATCACACGTGTATATATGTTGACATTTAAGAGATATACAACCAAGAAAATCAAGGGCAATGGTGATATATATGCGGATTAGACACCAAAAAAAACACTCAACAAATGGCTACAATTTAAGGAATGTGTTTAGTGACGGCATCAGATTCCTAATTGATGGAGAAAGGTCTGGTGGCAAGAAAAGCTGCTTCTAAGAGGTTGTCAAGTGTTTTCCCTCGATGATTCCATTCTTCGGTGGTTGGTTTGGCCCTTGTTCCTGTAACTCGAATCCTAGCCCGGTATATCCCATTTAAATTTTACACCATTGTGAATCTTACGCCTTTTTTACTCTCTGATCGAGGTTCTCGGCATTGAAAAATCTTCGTAAATTAAATCACACGTGTATATATGTTGATATTTAAGAGATATACAGTCAAGAAAATCAAGGGCAATGGTGATATATATGCGGATTAGACACAAATAAAAAAACACTCAACAAATGGCTACAATTTAAGGAATGTGTTTATTGACGGCATCGGATCCTAATTGAAGGAGAAATTTCTGGTGGTAAGAAAAGTTGTTTCTAGGAGGTTGTCAAGTGTTTTCGCTCAACGATTCCATTCTTGGGTGGTTGGTTTGGCCCTTGTTCCTGTAACTCGAATCCTAGCCCGATATATCCCATTTTAATCTTACACCATTGTGAACCGTACGCCTTTTTTACTCTCTGATCGAGGTTCTCGGCATTGAAAAATCTTCGTAAACTAAATCACACGTGTATATGTTGATATTTAAGAGATATACAGTCAAGAAAATCAAGGCCAATTGTGATATATATGCGGATTAGACAACAAAAAAAACACTCAACAAATGGCTACAATTTAAGGAATGTGTTTAGTGACGGCATCAGATTCCTAATTGATGGACAAAGGTCTGGTGGCAAGAAAAGCTGCTTCTAGGAGGTTGTCAAGTGTTTTCGCTCGACGATTCCATTCTTGGGTGGTTGGTTTGGCCCTTGTTCCTATAACTCGAATCCTAGCCCGGTATATCCCATTTTGATTTTACACCATTGTGAACCTTACGTCTATTTTACTCTTTGATCGAGGTTCTCGGCATTGAAAAATCTTCGTAAACTAAATCACACGTGTATATGTTGATATTTAAGAGATATACAGTCAAGAAAATCAAGGGCAATGGTGATATATATGCGGATTAGACACCAAAAAAAACACTCAACAAATGGCTACAATTTAAGGAATGTGTTTAGTGACGGCATCAGATTCCTGATTGATGGAGAAAGGTCTGGTGGCAAGAAAAGCTGCTTCTAGGAGGTTGTCAACTGTTTTCGCTCGACAATTCCACTCTTGGGTGGTTGGTTTGGCCCTTGTTCCTGTAACTCGAATCCTAGCCCGGTATATCCCATTTTAATCTTACACCATTGTGAACCTTACGCCTTTTTTACTCTCTGATCGAGGTTCTCGGCATTGAAAAATCTTCGTAAACTAAATCACACATGTATATTTTGATATTTAAGATATATACAGTCAAGAAAATCAAGGGCAATGGTGATATATATGTGGATTAGACACCGAAAAAAACACTCAAAAAATGGCTACAATTTAAGGAATGTGTTTAGTGACGACATCAGATTCCTGATTGATAGAGAAAGCTCTGGTGGTAAGAAAAGCTGCTTCTAGGAGGTTGTCATGTGTTTTCTCTCGACGATTCCATTCTTGGGTGGTTGGTTTGGCCCTTGTTCCTGTAACTCGAATCCTATCCCGGTATATCCCATTGTAATCTTACACCATTGTGAACCTTACGCCTTTTTATTCTCTGATCGAGGTTCTCGGCATTGAAAAATCTTCGTAAACTAAATCACACGTGTATATCTTGATATTTAAGAGATATACAGTCAAGAAAATCAAGGGCAATGGTGATATATATGCGGATTAGACACCAAAAAAAACACTCAACAAATGGCTACAATTTAAGGAATGTGTTTAGTGACGGCATCAGATTCCTGATTGATGGAGAAAGGTCTGGTAGCAAGAAAAGCTGCTTCTAGGAGGTTGTCAAGTGTTTTCGCTCGACAATTCCATTCTTGGGTGGTTGGTTTGGCCCTTGTTCCTGTAACTCGAATCCTAGCCCGGTATAACCCATTTTAATCTTACACCATTGTGAACCTTACGCCTTTTTTACTCTCTGATCGAGGTTCTCGGCATTGAAAAATCTTCGTAAACTAAATCACACGTGTATATGTTGATATTTAAGAGATATACAGTCAAGAAAATCAAGGGCAATGGTGACATATATGCGGATTAGACACCAAAAAAAACACTCAACAAATGGCTACAATTTAAGGAATGTGTTTAGTGACGACACTAGATTCCTGATTGATGGAGAAAGGTCTGGTGGCAAGAAAAGCTGCTTCTAGGAGGTTCTCAAGTGTTTTCGCTCGACGATTCCATTCTTGGGTGGTTGGTTTGGCCATTGTTCCGGTAACTCGAATCCTAGCCCGGTATATCCCATTTTAATCTTACACCATTGTGAACCTTACGCCTTTTTTACTCTCTGATCGAGGTTCTCGGCATTGAAAAATCTTCGTAAACTAATTCACACGTGTATATGTTGATATTTAAGAGATATACAGTCAAGAAAATCAAGGGCAATGGTGATATATATGCGGATTAGACACCAAAAAAAACACTCAACAAATGGCTTCAATTTAAGGAATGTGTTTAGTGACGGCATCAGATCATAATTGATAGAGAAAGGTCTGGTGGTAAGAAAAGCTGCTTCTAGGAGGTTGTCAAGTGTTTTCGCTCGACGATTCCATTCTTGGGTGGTTGGTTTGGCCCTTGTTCCTGTAACTCGAATCCTATCTCGATATATCCCATTTTAATCTTACACCATTGTGAACCTTATGCCTTTTTATTCTCTGTTCGAGGTTCTTGGCATTGAAAAATCTTCGTAAACTAAATCACACGTGTATATGTTGACATTTAAGAGATATACAGTTAAGAAAATCAAGGGCAATGGTGATATATATGCGGAATAGACACCAAAAAAAAACACTAAACAAATGGCTACAATTTAAGGAATGTGTTTAGTGACGGCATCAGATTCCTAATTGATGGAGAAAGGTCTGGTGGCAAGAAGAGCTGCTTCTAGGAGGTTGTCAACTGTTTTCCCTTGATGATTCCATTCTTGGGTGGTTGATTTGGCCCTTGTTCCTGTAACTCGAATCCTAGCCCGGTATATCCCATTTTAATTTTACCCCATTGTGAACCTTACGCCTTTTTTACTCTCTGATCGAGGTTCTCGGCATTGAAAAATCTTCGTAAATTAAATCACACGTGTATATATGTTGATATTTAAGAGATATACAGTCAAGAAAATCAAGTGAAATGGTGATATAAATGCGGATTAGACACAAAAAAAAAAACACTCAACAAATGGCTACAATTTAAGGAATGTGTTTATTGACGGCATCGGATCCTAATTGAAGGAGAAATGTCTGGTGGTAAGAAAAGCTGTTTCTAGCAGGTTGTCAAGTGTTTTCGCTCGACGATTCCATTCTTGGGTGGTTGGTTTGGCCCTTGTTCCTGTAACTCGAATCCTAGCCCGGTATATCCCATTTTAATCTTACACCATTGTGAACCTTACGCCTTTTTTACTCTCTGATCGCGGTTCTCGGCATTGAAAAATCTTCGTAAACTAAATCACACGTGTATATGTTGATATTTAAGAGATATACAGTCAAGAAAATCAAGGCCAATGGTGATATATATGCGGATTGTACACCAAAAAAAACACTCAATAAATGGCTACAAGTTAAGGAATGTGTTTAGTGACGGCATCAGATTCCTAATTTATGGACAAAGGTCTGGTGGCAAGAAAAGCTGCTTCTAGGAGGTTGTCAAGTGTTTTCGCTCGACGATTCCATTCTTGGGTGGTTGGTTTGGCCCTTGTTCCTATAACTCGAATCCTAGCCCGGTATATCCCATTTTGATTTTACACCATTGTGAACCTTACGTCTATTTTACTCTTTGATCGAGGTTCTCGGCATTGAAAAATCTTCGTAAACTAAATCACACGTGTATATGTTGATATTTAAGAGATATACAGTCAAGAAAATCAAGGGCAATGGTGATATATATGCGGATTAGACACCAAAAAAAACACTCAACAAATGGCTACAATTTAAGGAATGTGTTTAGTGACGGCATCAGATTCCTGATTGATGGAGAAAGGTCTGGTGGCAAGAAAAGCTGCTTCTAGGAGGTTGTCAACTGTTTTCGCTCGACAATTCCACTCTTGGGTGGTTGGTTTGGCCCTTGTTCCTGTAACTCGAATCCTAGCCCGGTATATCCCATTTTAATCTTACACCATTGTGAACCTTACGCCTTTTTTACTCTCTGATCGAGGTTCTCGGCATTGAAAAATCTTCGTAAACTAAATCACACATGTATATGTTGATATTTAAGATATATACAGTCAAGAAAATCAAGTGCAATGGTGATATATATGTGGATTAGACACCAAAAAAAACACTCAAAAAATGGCTACAATTTAAGGAATGTGTTTAGTGACGACATCAGATTCCTGATTGATAGAGAAAGGTCTGGTGGTAAGAAAAGCTGCTTCTAGGAGGTTGTCATGTGTTTTCGCTCGACGATTCCATTCTTGGGTGGTTGGTTTGGCCATTGTTCCGGTAACTCGAATCCTAGCCCGGTATATCCCATTTTAGTCTTACACCATTGTGAACCTTACGCCTTTTTTACTCTCTGATCGAGGTTCTCAGCATTGAAAAATCTTCGTAAACTAAATCACACGTGTATATGTTGATATTTAAGAGATATACAGTCAAGAAAATCAAGGGCAATGGTGATATATATGCGGATTAGACACCAAAAAAAACACTCAACAAATGGCTACAATTTAAGGAATGTGTTTAGTGACGACACTAGATTCCAGATTAATGGAGAAAGGTCTGGTGGCAAGAAAAGCTGCTTCTAGGAGGTTGTCAAGTGTTTTCGCTCGACGATTCCATTCTTGGGTGGTTGGTTTGGCCATTGATCCGGTAACTCGAATCCTAGCCCGGTATATCCCATTTTAATCTTACACCATTGTGAACCTTACGCCTTTTTTACTCTCTGATCAGGGTTCTCGGCATTGAAAAATCTTCGTAAACTAATTCACACGTGTATATGTTGATATTTAAGAGATATACAGTCAAGAAAATCAAGGGCAATGGTGATATATATGCGGATTCTACACCAAAAAAAACACTCAACAAATGGCTTCAATTTAAGGAATGTGTTTAGTGACGGCATCAGATCATAATTGATAGAGAAAGGTCTGGTGGTATGAAAAGCTGCTTCTAGGAGGTTGTCAAGTGTTTTCGCTCGACGATTCCATTCTTGGGTGGTTGGTTTGGCCCTTGTTCCTGTAACTCGAATCCTATCCCGATATATCCCATTTTAATCTTACACCATTGTGAACCTTATGCCTTTTTATTCTCTGATCGAGGTTCTCGGCATTGAAAAATCTTCGTATACTAAATCACACGTGTATATGTTGACATTTAAGAGATATACAGTTAAGAAAATCAAGGGCAATGATGATATATATGCGGATTAGACACCAAAAAAAAACACTAAACAAATGGCTGCAATTTAAGGAATGTGTTTAGTGACGGCATCAGATTCCTAATTGATGGAGAAAGGTCTGGTGGCAAGAAGAGCTGCTTCTAGGAGGATGTCAAGTGTTTTCCCTCGATGATTCCATTCTTGGGTGGTTGATTTGGCCCTTGTTCCTGTAACTCGAATCCTAGCCCGGTATATCCCATTTTAATTTTACCCCATTGTGAACCTTACGCCTTTTTTACTCTCTGATCGAGGTTCTCGGCATTGAAAAATCTTCGTAAATTAAATCACACGTGTATATATGTTGATATTTAAGAGATATACAGTCAAGAAAATCAAGGGAAATGGTGATATATATGCGGATTAAACACAAAAAAAAAAACACTCAACAAATGGCTACAATTTAAGGAATGTGTTTATTGACGGCATCGGATCCTAATTGAAGGAGAAATGTCTGGTGGTAAGAAAAGCTGTTTCTAGGAGGTTGTCAAGTGTTTTCGCTCGACGATTCCATTCTTGGGTGGTTGGTTTGGCCCTTATTCCTGTAACTCGAATCCTAGCCCGGTATATCCCATTTTAATCTTACACCATTGTGAACCTTACGCCTTTTTTACTCTCTGATCGCGGTTCTCGGCATTGAAAAATCTTCGTAAACTAAATCACACGTGTATATGTTGATATTTAAGAGATATACAGTCAAGAAAATCAAGGCCAATGGTGATATATATGCGGATTATACACCAAAAAAACACTCAACAAATGGCTAAAAGTTAAGGAATGTGTTTAGTGACGGCATCAGATTCCTAATTTATGGACAAAGGTCTGGTGGCAAGAAAAGCTGCTTCTAGGAGGTTGTCAAGTGTTTTCGCTCGACGATTCCATTCTTGGGTGGTTGGTTTGGCCCTTGTTCCTATAACTCGAATCCTAGCCCGGTATATCCCATTTTGATTTTACACCATTGTGAACCTTACGTCTCTTTTACTCTTTGATCGAGGTTATCGGCATTGAAAAATCTTCGTAAACTAAATCACACGTGTATATGTTGATATTTAAGAGATATACAATCAAGAAAATCAAGGGCAATGGTGATATATATGCGGATTAGACACCAAAAAAACAAAACACTCAACAAATGGCTACAATTTAAGAAATGTGTTTAGTGATGGCATCAGATTCCTAATTGATGTAGAATGGTCTGCTGGCAAGAAAAACTGCTTCTAGGAGGTTGTCAAGTGTTTTCGCTCGACAATTCCATTCTTGGGTGGTTGGATTGGCCCTTGTTTCTGTAACTCAAATCCTAGCCCGGTATATCCCATTTTAATTTTACACCATTGTGAACCTTACGCCTTTTTTACTCTCTGATCGAGGTTCTCGGCATAGGAAAATCTTCGTAAATTAAATCACACGTGTATATGTTGATATTTAAGAGATATACAGTTAAGAAAATTAAGGGCAATGGTGATATATATGCGGATTAGACACAAAAAAAAACACTCAACAAATGGCTACAATTTAAGGAATGTGTTTAGTGACTGCATCAGATCTTAATTGAAGGAGAAATGTCTGGTGGTAAGAAAAGCTGCTTCTACGAGGTTGTCAAGTGTTTTCGCTCGACGATTACATTCTTATGTGGTTGGTTTGGCCCTTGTTCCTGTAACTCGAATCCTAGCCCGGTATATCCCATTTTAATCTTACGCCATTATGAACCTTACGCCTTTTTTACTCTCTGATCGAGGTTCTCGACATTGAAAAATCTTCGTAAACTAAATCACACATGTATATGTTGATATTTAAGAGATATACAGTCAAGAAAATCAAGGGCAATGGTGATATATATGCGGATTGGACAACAAAAAAAAACACTCAACAAATGGCTACAATTTACGGAATGTGTTTAGTGATGGCATCAGATTCCTAATTGATGGAGAAAGGTCCGGTGGCAAGAAAAACAGCTTCTAGGAGGTTGTCAAGTGTTTTTGCTCGACAATCCCATCCTTGGGTGGTTGGTTTGGCCCTTGTTCCTGTAACTCGAATCCCAGCCCGGTATATCCCATTTTAATTTTACACCATTGTGAACCTTACGCCTTTTTTACTCTCTGATCGAGGGTCTCGGCATTGAAAAATCTTCGTAAATTAAATCACGCGTGTATATGTTGATATTTAAGAGATATACAGTCAAGAAAATCAAGGGCAATGGTGATACATATGTGGATTAGACACCAAAAAAAACACTCAATAAATGGCTACAATTTAAGGAATGTGTTTAGTGACGGCATCAGATCCTAATTGAAGGAGAAATGTCTGGTTGTAAGAAAAGCTGCTTCTAGGAGGTTGTTAAGTGTTTTCGCTCGACGATTCCATTCTTGGGTGGTTGGTTTGGCCCGTGTTCCTGTAACTCGAATCCTAGCCCGGTATATCCCATTTTAATCTTACACCCTTATGAACCTTACGCCTTTTTTACTCTCTGATCGAGGTTCTCAGAATTGAAAAATCTTCGTAAACTAAATCACACGTGTATATGTTGATATTTAAGAGATATACAGTCAAGAAAATCAAGGGCAATGGTGATATATATGCGTATTAGACAACAAAAAACACTCAACAAATGGCTACAATTTAAGGAATGTGTTTAGTGACGGCATCAGATTCCCAATTGATGGAGTAGGGTCTGGTGGCAAGAAAAGTTGCTTCTAGGAGGTTGTCAAGTGTTTTCTCTCAACGATTCCATTCTTGGGTGGTTGGTTTGGCCCTTGTTCCTGTAACTCGAATCCTAGCCCGGTATATCCCATTTTAATTTTACACCATTGTGAACCTTACGCCTTTTTTACTCTTTGATCGAGGTTCTCGGCATTGAAAAATCTTTGTAAACTAAATCACACGTGTATATGTTGACATTTAAGAGATATACAGTCAAGAAAATCAAGGGCAATGGTGATATATATGCGGATTAGACAAAAAAAAAACAAAACACTCAACAAATGGCTACAATTTAAGAAATGTGTTTAGTGATGGCATCAGATTCCTAATTGATGTAGAATGGTCTGCTGGCAAGAAAAACTGCTTCTAGGAGGTTGTCAACTGTTTTCGCTCGACAATTCCATTCTTGGGTGGTTGGATTGGCCCTTGTTTCTGTAACTCAAATCCTAGCCCGGTATATCCCATTTTAATTTTACACCATTGTGAACCTTACGCCTTTTTTACTCTCTGATCGAGGTTCTCGGCATAGGAAAATCTTCGTAAATTAAATCACACGTGTATATGTTGATATTTAAGAGATATACAGTTAAGAAAATTAAGGGCAATGGTGATAAATATGCGGATTAGACACAAAAAAAAAACACTCAACAAATGGCTACAATTTAAGGAATGTGTTTAGTGACTGCATCAGATCCTAATTGAAGGAGAAATGTCTGGTGGTAAGAAAAGCTGCTTCTACGAGGTTGTCAAGTGTTTTCGCTCGACGATTACATTCTTATGTGGTTGGTTTGGCCCTTGTTCCTGTAACTCGAATCCTAGCCCGGTATATCCCATTTTAATCTTACACCATTATGAACCTTACGCCTTTTTTACTCTCTGATCGAGGTTCTCGACATTGAAAAATCTTCGTAAACTAAATCACACGTGTATATGTTGATATTTAAGAGATATACAGTCAAGAAAATCAAGGGCAATGGTGATATATATGCGGATTGGACAACAAAAAAAAACACTCAACAAATGGCTACAATTTACGGAATGTGTTTAGTGATGGCATCAGATTCCTAATTGATGGAGAAAGGTCCGGTGGCAAGAAAAACAGCTTCTAGGAGGTTGTCAAGTGTTTTCGCTCGACAATCCCATCCTTGGGTGGTTGGTTTGGCCCTTGTTCCTGTAACTCGAATCCCAGCCCGGTATATCCCATTTTAATTTTACACCATTGTGAACCTTACGCCTTTTTTACTCTCTGATCGAGGTTCTCGGCATTGAAAAATCTTCGTAAATTAAATCACGCGTGTATATGTTGATATTTAAGAGATATACAGTCAAGAAAATCAAGGGCAATGGTGATACATATGTGGATTAGACACCAAAAAAAACACTCAATAAATGGCTAAAATTTAAGGAATGTGTTTAGTGACGGCATCAGATCCTAATTGAAGGAGAAATGTCTGGTGGTAAGAAAAGCTGCTTCTAGGAGGTTGTCAAGTGTTTTCGCTCGACGATTCCATTCTTGGGTGGTTGGTTTGGCCCGTGTTCCTGTAACTCGAATCCTAGCCCGGTATATCCCATTTTAATCTTACACCCTTATGAACCTTACGCCTTTTTTACTCTCTGATCGAGGTTCTCAGAATTGAAAAATCTTCGTAAACTAAATCACACGTGTATATGTTGATATTTAAGAGATATACAGTCAAGAAAATCAAGGGCAATGGTGATATATATGCGTATTAGACAACAAAAAACACTCAACAAATGGCAACAATTTAAGGAATGTGTTTAGTGACGGCATCAGATTCCCAATTGATGGAGTAGGGTCTGGTGGCAAGAAAAGTTGCTTCTAGGAGGTTGTCAAGTGTTTTCTCTCAACGATTCCATTCTTGGGTGGTTGGTTTGGCCCTTGTTCCTGTAACTCGAATCCTAGCCCGGTATATCCCATTTTAATTTTACACCATTGTGAACCTTACGCCTTTTTTACTCTTTGATCGAGGTTCTCGGCATTGAAAAATCTTCGTAAACTAAATCACACGTGTATATGTTGACATTTAAGAGATATACAGTCAAGAAAATCAAGGGCAATGGTGATATATATGCGGATTAGACAAAAAAAAAACAAAACACTCAACAAATGGCTACAATTTAAGAAATGTGTTTAGTGATGGCATCAGATTCCTAATTGATGTAGAATGGTCTGCTGGCAAGAAAAACTGCTTCTAGGAGGTTGTCAACTGTTTTCGCTCGACAATTCCATTCTTGGGTGGTTGGATTGGCCCTTGTTTCTGTAACTCAAATCCTAGCCCGGTATATCCCATTTTAATTTTACACCATTGTGAACCTTACGCCTTTTTTACTCTCTGATCGAGGTTCTCGGCATAGGAAAATCTTCCTAAATTAAATCACACGTGTATATGTTGATATTTAAGAGATATACAGTTAAGAAAATTAAGGGCAATGGTGATAAATATGCGGATTAGACACAAAAAAAAAACACTCAACAAATGGCTACAATTTAAGGAATGTGTTTAGTGACTGCATCAGATCCTAATTGAAGGAGAAATGTCTGGTGGTAAGAAAAGCTGCTTCTACGAGGTTGTCAAGTGTTTTCGCTCGACGATTACATTCTTATGTTGGTGGTTTGGCCCTTCTTCCTGTAACTCGATTCCTAGCCCGTTATATCCCATTTTAATTTTACACAATGGTGAACCTTACGCCTGTTTTACTCTCTGATCGAGGTTCTCGGTATTGAAAAATCTTCGTAAACTAAATCACACGTGTATATGTTGATATTTAAGAGATATACAGTCAAGAAAATCAAGGGCAATGGTGATATATATGCGGATTGGACAACAAAAAAAAAACACTCAACAAATGGCTACAATTTACGGAATGTGTTTAGTGATGGCATCAGATTCCTAATTGATGGAGAAAGGTCCGGTGGCAAGAAAAACAGCTTCTAGGAGGTTGTCAAGTGTTTTCGCTCGACAATCCCATCCTTGGGTGGTTGGTTTGGCCCTTGTTCCTGTAACTCGAATCCCAGCCCGGTATATCCCATTTTAATTTTACACCATTGTGAACCTTACGCCTTTTTTACTCTCTGATCGAGGTTCTCGGCATTGAAAAATCTTCGTAAATTAAATCACGCGTGTATATGTTGATATTTAAGAGATATACAGTCAAGAAAATCAAGGGCAATGGTGATACATATGTGGATTAGACACCAAAAAAAAACACTCAATAAATGGCTACAATTTAAGGAATGTGTTTAGTGACGGCATCAGATCCTAATTGAAGGAGAAATGTCTGGTGGTAAGAAAAGCTGCTTCTAGGAGGTTGTCAAGTGTTTTCGCTCGACGATTCCATTCTTGGGTGGTTGGTTTGGCCCGTGTTCCTGTAACTCGAATCCTAGCCCGGTATATCCCATTTTAATCTTACACCCTTATGAACCTTACGCCTTTTTTACTCTTTGATCGATGTTCTCGGCATTGAAAAATCTTCGTAAACTAAATCACACGTGTATATGTTGACATTTAAGAGATATACAGTCAAGAAAATCAAGGGCAATGGTGATATATATGCGGATTAGACAAAAAAAAAAACACTCAACAAATGGCTAAAATTTAAGGAATGTGTTTAGTGACGGTATTCGATTCCTAATTGATGGCGAAAGGTCTGGTGGTAAGAAAAGATGCTTCTAGCCGGTTGTCAAGTGTTTTCGCTCGACGATTCCATTCTTGGGTGGTTGGTTTGGCCCGTGTTCCTGTAACTCGAATCCAAGCCCGGTATATCCCATTTTAATCTTGCACCCTTATGAACCTTACGCCTTTTTTACTCTCTGATCGAGGTTCTCGGCAATGAAAAATCTTCGTAAACTAAATCACACATGTATATGTTGATATTTAAGAGATATACAGTCAAGAAAATCAAGGGTAATGGTGATATATATGCGGATTAGACAACAAAAAAAACACTCAACAAAGGGCTACAATTTAAGGAATGTTTTTAGTGACGGCATCAGATTCCTAATTGATGTAGAAAGGTCTGGTGGCAAGAAAAGCTACTTCTAGGCGGTTGTCAAGTGTTTTCTCTGGACGATTCCATTCTTGGGTGGTTGGTTTGGCCCCTGTTCCTGTAACTCGAATCCTAGCCCGGTATATCCCATTTTAATCTTACACCATTGTGAACCTTACACCTTTTTTACTCTCTGATCGAGGTTCTCGGCGTTGAAAAATCTTCGTAAACTAAGTCACACGTGTATATGTTGATATTTAAGAGATATACAGTCAAGAAAATCAAGGGCAATGGAGATATATATGCGGATTAGACACCAAAAAAAAAACACTCAACAAATGGCTACAATTTAAGGAATGTGTTTAGTGACGGCATTAGATTCCTAATTGATGGAGAAAGGTCTGGGGGCAAGAAAAGCTGCTTCTAGGAGGTTGTCAAGTGTTTTCGCTCAACGATTCCTTTCTTGGGTGGTTGGTTTGGCCCTTGTTCCTGTAACTCGAATCCCAGCCCGGTATATCCCATTTTAATTTTACACCATTGTGAACCTTACACCTTTTTTACTCTCTGATCGAGGTTCTCGGCATTGAAAAATCTTCGTAAACTAAATCACACGTGTATATGTTGATATTTAAGAGATATACAGTCAAGAAAATCAAGGGCAATTGTGATATATATGCGGATTAGACACAAAAAAAAAACACTCAACAAATGGCTACAATTTAAGGAATGTGTTTAGTGACGACATCAGATTCCTAATTGATGGAGAAAGGTCTGGTGGCAAGGAAAACTGTTTCTAGGAGGTTGTCAAGTGTTTTCGCTCGACGATTCCATTCTTGGGTAGTTGGTTTGGCCCTTGTTCCTGTAACTCGAATCCTAGCCCGGTATATCCCATTTTAAATTTACACCATTGTGAACCTTACGCCTTTTTTACTCTCTGATCGAGGTTCTCGGCATTGAAAAATCTTCGTAAACTAAATCACACGTGTATATGTTGACATTTAAGAGATATACAGTCAAAAAAATCATGGGTAATGGTGATATATATGCGGATTAGACACAAAAAAAAAACTCAACAAATGGCTACAATTTAAGGAATGTGTTTAGTGACGGCATCAGATTCTTAATTGATGGAGAAAGGTCTGGTGGCAAGAAAAGCTGCTTCTAGGAGGTTGTCAAGTGTTTTCGCTCGACAATCCTATTCTTGGGTGGTTGGTTTGGCCCTTCTTCCTGTAACTCGATTCCTAGCCCGTTATATCCCATTTTAATTTTACACAATGGTGAACCTTACGCCTGTTTTACTCTCTGATCGAGGTTCTCGGTATTGAAAAATCTTCGTAAACTAAATCACACGTGTATATGTTGATATTTAAGAGATATACAGTCAAGAAAATCAAGGGCAATGGTGATATTTATGCGGATTAGACACCAAAAAAACAAAACACTCAACAAATGGCTACAATTTAAGGAATGTGTTTAGTGGGTGCATTAGATCCTAATTGAAGGAGAAATGTCTGGTGGTAAGAAAAGCTGCTTCAAGGAGGTTGTCAAGTGTTTTCGCTCGACGATTCCATTCTTATGTGGTTGGTTTGTCCCTTGTTCCTGTAACTCGAATCCTAGCCCGGTATATCCCATTTTAATCTTACACCATTGTGAACCTTACGCCTTTTTTACTCTCTGATCGAGGTTCTCGACATTGAAAAATCTTCGTAAACTAAATCACACGTGTATATGTTGATATTTAAGAGATATACAGTCAAGAAAATCAAGGGCAATGGTGATATATATGCGGATTAGACAACAAAAAAAACACTCAACAAATGGCTACAATTTACGGAATGTGTTTAGTGACGGCATCAGATTCCTAATTGATGGAGAAAGGTCTGGTGGCAAGAAAAACAGCTTCTAGGAGGTTGTCAAGTGTTTTCGCTCGACAATCCTATTCTTGGGTGGTTGGTTTGGCCCTTGTTCCTGTAACTCGAATCCCAGCCCGGTATATCCCATTTTAATTTTACACCATTGTGAACCTTACGCCTTTTTTACTCTCTGATCGAGGTTCTCGGCATTGAAAAATCTTCGTAAATTAAATCACGCGTGTATATGTTTATATTTAAGAGATATACAGTCAAGAAAATCAAGGGCAATGGTGATACATATGTGGATTAGACACCAAAAAAAACACTCAACAAATGGTTACAGTTTAAGGAATGTGTTTAGTGACGGCATCAGATCCTAATTGAAGGAGAAATGTCTGGTGGTAAGAAAAGCTGCTTCTAGGAGGTTGTCAAGTGTTTTCGCTCGACGATTCCATTCTTGGGTGGTTGGTTTGGCCCGTGTTCCTGTAACTCGAATCCTAGCCCGTTATATCCCATTTTAATCTTACACCCTTATGAACCTTACGCCTTTTTTACTCTCTGATCGAGGTTCTCAGAATTGAAAAATCTTCGTAAACTAAATCACACGTGTATATGTTGATATTTAAGAGATATACAGTCAAGAAAATCAAGGGCAATGGTGATATATATGCGTATTAGACAACAAAAAACACTCAACAAATGGCTACAATTTAAGGAATGTGTTTAGTGACGGCATCAGATTCCTAATTGATGGAGATGGGTCTGGTGGCAAGAAAAGTTGCTTCTAGGAGGTTGTCAAGTGTTTTCTCTCAACGATTCCATTCTTGGGTGCTTGGTTTGGCCCTTGTTCCTGTAACTCGAATCCTAGCCCGGTATATCCCATTTTAATCTTAAACCATTGTGAACCTTACACCTTTTTTACTCTCTGATCGAGGTTCTAGGCGTTGAAAAATCTTCGTAAACTAAGTCACACGTGTATATGTTGATATTTAAGAGATATACAGTCAAGAAAATCAAGGGCAATGGGGATATATATGCGGATTAGACACCAAAAAAAACACTCAACAAATGGCTACAATTTAAGGAATGTGTTTAGTGACGGTATCCGATTCCTAATTGATGGCGAAAGGTCTGGTGGTAAGAAAAGCTGCTTCTAGCAGGTTGTCAAGTGTTTTCGCTCGACGATTCCATTCTTGATGGTTGGTTTGGCCCGTGTTCCTGTAACTCGAATCCTAGCCCGGTATATCCCATTTTAATCTTGCACCCTTATGAACCTTACGCCTTTTTTACTCTCTGATCGAGGTTCTCGGCATTGAAAAATCTTCGTAAACTAAATCACACGTGTATATGTTGATATTTAAGAGATATACAATCAAGAAAATCAAGGGCAATGGTGATATATATGCGGATTAGACACCAAAAATAAAAACACTCAACAAATGGCTATAATTTAAGGAATGTGTTTAGTGACGGCATCGGATTCCTAATTGATGGAGAAAGGTCTGGTGGCAAGAAAAGCTGCTTCTTGGCGGTTGTCAAGTGTTTTCTCTGGACGATTCCATTCTTGGGTGGTTGGTTTGGCCCTTGTTCCAGTAACTCGAATCCTAGCCCGGTATATCCCATTTTAATCTTAAACCATTGTGAACCTTACACCTTTTTTACTCTCTGATCGAGGTTCTCGGGGTTGAAAAATCTTCGTAAACTAAGTCACACGTGTATATGTTGATATTTAAGAGATATACAGTCAAGAAAATCAAGGGCAATGGAGATATATATGCGGATTAGACACCAAAAAAAACACTCAACAAATGGCTACAATTTAAGGAATGTGTTTTGTGACGGCATCAGATTCCTAATTGATGGAGAAAGGTCTGGTGGCAAGAAAGGCTGCTTCTAGGAGGTTGTCAAGTGTTTTCGCTCGACGATTCCTTCCTTGGGTGGTTGGTTTGGCCCTTGTTCCTGTAACTCGAATCCCAGCCCGGTATATCCCATTTTAATTTTACACCATTGTGAACCTTACACCTTTTTTACTCTCTGATCGAGGTTCTCGGCATTGAAAAATCTTCGTAAACTAAATCACACGTGTATATGTTGATATTTAAGAGATATACAGTCAAGAAAATCAAGGGCAATGGAGATATATATGCGGATTAGACACCAAAAAAAACACTCAACAAATGGCTACAATTTAAGGAATGTGTTTAGTGACGGTATCCGATTCCTAATTGATGGCGAAAGGTCTGGTGGTGAGAAAAGCTGCTTCTAGCAGGTTGTCAAGTGTTTTCGCTCGACGATTCCATTCTTGGGTGGTTGGTTTGGCCCGTGTTCCTGTAACTCGAATCCTAGCCCGGTATATCCCATTTTAATCTTGCACCCTTATGAACCTTACGCCTTTTTTACTCTCTGATCAAGGTTCTCGGCATTGAAAAATCTTCGTAAACTAAATCACATATGTATATGTTGATATTTAAGAGATATACAGTCAAGAAAATCAAGGGTAATGGTGATATATATGCGGATTAGACAACAAAAAAACACTCAACAAAGGGCTACAATTTAAGGAATGTGTTTAGTGACGGCATCAGATTCCTAATTGATGGAGAAAGGTCTGGTGGCAAGAAAAGCTGCTTTTAGGCGATTGTCAAGTGTTTTCTCTGGACGATTCCATTCTTGGGTGGTTGGTTTGGCCCTTGTTCCAGTAACTCGAATCGTAGCCCGGTATATCCCATTTTAATCTTAAACCATTGTGAACCTTACACCTTTTTTACTCTCTGATCGAGGTTCTCGGCGTTGAAAACTCTTCGTAAACTAAGTCACACGTGTATATGTTGATATTTAAGAGATATACAGTCAAGAAAATCAAGGGCAATGGAGATATATATGCGGATTAGACACCAAAAAAAAACACTCAACAAATGGCTACAATTTAAGGAATGTGTTTAGTGACGGCATCAGATTCCTAATTGATGGAGAAAGGTCTGGTGGCAAGAAAGGCTGCTTCTAGGAGGTTGTCAAGTGTTTTCGCTCGACGATTCGTTTCTTGGGTGGTTGGTTTGGCCCTTGTTCCTGTAACTCGAATCCCAGCCCGGTATATCCCATTTTAATTTTACACCATTGTGAACCTTACACCTTTTTTACTCTCTGATCGAGGTTCTCGGCATTGAAAAATCTTCGTAAACTAAATCACACGTGTATATGTTGATATTTAAGAGATATACAGTCAAGAAAATCAAGGTCAATTGTGATATATATGCGGTTAGACACAAAAAAAAAACACTCAACAAATGGCTACGATTTAAGGAATGTGTTTAGTGACGGCATCAGATTCCTAATTGAAGGAGAAAGGTCTGGTGGCAAGAAAAACTGTTTCTAGGAGGTTGTCAAGTGTTTTCGCTCGACGATTCCATTCTTGGGTGGTTGGTTTGGCCCTTGTTCCTGTAACTCGAATCCTAGCCCGGTATATCCCATTTTAAATTTACACCATTGTGAACCTTACGCCTTTTTTACTCTCTGATCGAGGTTCTCGGCATTGAAAAATCTTCATAAACTAAATCACACGTGTATATGTTGACATTTAAGAGATATACAGTCAAAAAAATCATGGGTAATGGTGATATATATGCGGATTAGACACAAAAAAAAAACTCAACAAATGGCTACAATTTAAGGAATGTGTTTAGTGACGGCATCAGATTCCTAATTGATGGAGAAAGGTCTGGTGGCAAGAAAAGCTGCTTCTAGGAGGTTGTCAAGTGTTTTCGCTCGACGATTCCATTCTTGGGTGGTTAGTTAGGCCCTTGTTCCTGTAACTCGAATCCCAGCCCGGTATATCCCATTTTAATTTGACACCATTGTGAACCTTACGCCATTTTTACTCTCTGATCGAGGTTCTCGGCATTGAAAAATCTTCGTAAACTAAATCACACGTGTATATGTTGATATTTAAGAGATATATAGTCAAGAAAATCAAGGGCAACGGTGATATATAAACGGATTAGACACCAAAAAAAAACACTCAACAAATGGCTACAATTTAAGGAATGTGTTTAGTGACGGCATCAGATTCCTAATTGATGGAGAAAGGTCTGGTGGCAGGAAAAGCTGCTTCTAGGAGGTTGTCAAGTGTTTTCGCTCGCCAATTCCATTCTTGGGTGGTTGGTTTGGCACTTGTTCCTGTAACTCGATTCCTAGCCCGTTATATCCCATTTTAATTTTACACCATTGTGAACCTTACGCCTGTTTTACTCTCTGATCGAGGTTCTCGGCATTGAAAAATCTTCGTAAACTAAATCACACGTGTATATGTTGATATTTAAGAGATATACAGTCAAGAAAATCAAGGGCAATGGTGATATATATGCGGATTAGACACCAAAAAAACAAAACACTCAACAAATGGCTACAATTTAAGAAATGTATTTAGTGACGGCGTCAGATTCCTAATCGATGTAGAATGGTCTGGTGGCAAGAAAAACTGCTTCTAGGATGTTGTCAAGTGTTTTCGCTCGACAATTCCATTCTTGGGTGGTTGGATTGGCCCTTGTTCCTGTAACTCAAATCCTAGCCCGGTATATCCCATTTTAATTTTACACTATTGTGAACCTTACGCCTTTTTACTCTCTGATCGAGGTTCTCGGCATAGAAAAATCTTCGTAAATTAAATGACACGTGTATATGTTGATATTTAAGAGATATACAGTTAAGAAAATTAAGGGCAATGGTTATATATATGCGGATTAGACACCAAAAAAAACACTCAACAAATGGCTACAATTTAAGGAATGTGTTTAGTGACTGCATCAGATCCTAATTGAAGGAGAAATGTCTGGTGGTAAGAAAAGCTGCTTCTAGGAGGTTGTCAAGTGTTTTCGCTCGACGATTCCATTCTTATGTGGTTGGTTTGGCCCTTGTTCCTGTAACTCGAATACTAGCCCGGTATATCCCATTTTAATCTTACACCATTGTGAACCTTACGCCTTTTTTACTCTCTGATCGAGGTTCTCGACATTGAAAAATCTTCGTAAACTAAATCACACGTGTATATGTTGATATTTAAGAGATATACAGTCAAGAAAATCAAGGGCAATGGTGATATATATGCGGATTAGACAACAAAAAAAACACTCAACAAATGGCTACAATTTACGGAATGTGTTTAGTGACGGCATCAGATTCCTTATTGATGGAGAAAGGTCTGGTGGCAAGAAAAACAGCTTCTAGGAGGTTGTCAAGTGTTTTCGCACGACAATCCCATTCTTGGGTGGTTGGTTTGGACCTTGTTCCAGTAACTCGAATCCCAACCCGGTATATCCCATTTTAATTTTACACCATTGTGAACCTTACGCCTTTTTTAATCTTTGATCGAGGTTCTCGGCATTGAAAAATCTTCGTAAACTAAATCACACGTGTATATGTTGACATTTAAGAGATATACAGTCAAGAAAATCAAGGGCAATGGTGATATATATGCGGATTAGACAAAAAAAACACTCAACAAATGGCTACAATTTAAGGAATGTGTTTAGTGACGGTATCCGATTCCTAATTGATGGAGAAAGGTCTGGTGGTAAGAAAAGCTGCTTCTAGCAGGTTGTCAAGTGTTTTCGCTCGACGATTCCATTCTTGGGTGGTTGGTTTGGCCCGTGTTCCTGTAACACGAATCCTAGCCCGGTATATCCCATTTTAATCTTGCACCGTTATGAAACTTACGCCTTTTTTACTCTCTGATCGAGGTTCTCGGCATTGAAAAATCTTCGTAAACTAAATCACACATGTATATGTTGATATTTAAGAGATATACAGTCAAGAAAATCAAGGGTAATGGTGATATATATGCGGATTAGACAACAAAAAAAACACTCAACAAAGGGCTACAATTTAAGGAATGTGTTTAGTGACGGCATCAGATTCCTAATTGATGGAGAAAGGTCTGGTGGCAGGAAAAGCTGCTTCTAGGCGGTTGTTAAGTGTTTTCTCTCGACGATTCCATTCTTGGGTGGTTGGTTTGGCCCTTATTCCTGTAACTCGAATCCTAGCCCGGTATATCCCATTTTAATCTTACACCATTGTGAACCTTACGCCATTTTTACTCTCTGATCGAGGTTCTCGGCGTTGAAAAATCTTCGTAAACTAAGTCACACGTGTATATGATGATATTTAAGAGATATACAGTCAAGAAAATCAAGGGCAATGGAGATATATATGCGGATTAGACACCAAAAAAAACACTCAACAAATGGCTACAATTTAAGGAATGTGTTTAGTGACGGCATCAGATTCCTAATTGATGGAGAAAGGTCTGGTGGCAAGAAAAGCTGCTTCTAGGAGGTTGTCAAGTGTTTTAGCTCGACGATTCCTTTCTTGGGTGGTTGGTTTGGCCCTTGTTCCTGTAACTCGAATCCTAGCCCGGTATATCCAATTTTAAATTTATACCATTGTGAACCTTACGCCTTTTTTACTCTCTGATCGAGGTTCTCGGCATTGAAAAATCTTCATAAACTAAATCACACGTGAATATGTTGACATTTAAGAGATATACAGTCAAGAAAATCATGGGTAATGGTGATATATATATGCGGATTAGACACAAAAAAAAACTCAACAAATGGCTACAATTTAAGGAATGTGTTTAGTGACGGCATCAGATTCCTAATTGATGGAGAAAGGTCTGGTGGCAAGAAAAGCTGCTTCTAGGAGGTTGTCAAGTGTTTTCGCTCGACGATTCCATTCCTGGGTGGTTAGTTTGGCCCTTGTTCCTGTAACTCGAATCCCAGCCGGGTATATCCCATTTTAATTTTACACCATTGTGAACCTTACGCCTTTTTTACTCTCTGATCGAGGTTCTCGGCATTGAAAAATCTTCGTAAACTAAATCACACGTGTATATGTTGACATTTAAGAGATATACAGTCAAGAAAATCATGGGTAATGGTGATATATATATGCGGATTAGACACAAAAAAAAACTCAACAAATGGCTACAATTTAAGGAATGTGTTTAGTGACGGCATCAGATTCCTAATTGATGGAGAAAGGTCTGGTGGCAAGAAAAGCTGCTTCTAGGAGGTTGTCAAGTGTTTTCGCTCGACGATTCCATTCCTGGGTGGTTAGTTTGGCCCATTGTTCCTGTAACTCGAATCCCAGCCCGGTATATCGCATTTTAATTTTACACCATTGTGAACCTTACGCCTTTTTTACTCTCTGATCGAGGTTCTCGGCATTGAAAAATCTTCGTAAACTAAATCACACGTGTATATGTTGATATTTAAGAGATATATAGTCAAGAAAATCAAGGGCAATGGTGATACATAAGCGGAGTAGACACAAAAAAAAAAAAAACACTCAACAAATGGCTACAATTTAAGGAATGTGTTTAGTGACGGCATCAGATTCCTAATTGATGGAGAAAGGTCTGGTGGCAAGAAAAGCTGCTTCTAGGAGGTTGTCAAGTGTTTTCGCTCGACGATTCCATTCCTGGGTGGTTAGTTTGGCCCTTGTTCCTGTAACTCGAATCCCAGCCGGGTATATCCCATTTTAATTTTACACCATTGTGAACCTTACGCCTTTTTTACTCTCTGATCGAGGTTCTCGGCATTGAAAAATCTTCGTAAACTAAATCAAACGTGTATATGTTGACATTTAAGAGATACACAGTCAAGAAAATCATGGGTAATGGTGATATATATATGCGGATTAGACACAAAAAAAAAACTCAACAAATGGCCACAATTTAAGGAATGTGTTTAGTGACGACATCAGATTCTTAATTGATGGAGAAAGGTCTGGTGGCAAGAAAAGCTGCTTCTAGGAGGTTGTCAAGTGTTTTCACTCGACGATTCCATTCTTGGGTGGTTGGTTTGGCCCTTGTTCCTGTAACTCGAATCCCGGGCCCGGTATATCCCATTTTAATTTTAGACCATTGTGAACATTACGCCTTTTTTACTCCCTGATCGAGGTTCTCGGCATTGAAAAATCTTCGTAAACTAACTCACACGTGTATATGTTGATATTTAAGAGATATATAGTCAAGAAAATCAAGGGCAATGGTGATACATAAGCGGATTTGACACAAAAAAAAAACACTCAACAAATGGCTACAATTTAAGGAATGTGTTTAGTGACGGCATCAGATTCCTAATTGATGGAGAAAGGTCTGGTGGCAAGAAAAGCTGCTTCTAGGAGGTTGTCAAGTGTTTTCGCTCGACGATTCCATTGTTCGGTGGTTGGTTTGGCACTTGTTCCTGTAACTCGAATCCTAGCCTGTTATATCCCATTTTAATTTTACACCATTGTGAACCTTACGCCTGTTTTACTCTCTGATCGAGGTTCTCGGCATTGAAAAATCTTCGTAAACTAAATCACACGTGTATATGTTGATATTTAAGAGATATACAGTCAAGAAAATCAAGGGCAATGGTGATATATATGCGGATTAGACACCAAAAAAAAACACTCAACAAGTAGCTATAATTTAAGGAATGTGTTTAGTGACGGCATCAGATTCCTAATTGATGGAGAAAGGTCTGGTGGCAAGAAAAGCTGCTTCTAGCAGGTTGTCAAGTGTTTTCGCTCAACGGTTCCGTTCTTGGGTGGTTGGTTTGGCCATTGTTCCTGTAACTCGAATCCTAGCCTGGTATATCCCATTTTAATTTTACACCATTGTGAACCTTACGCCTTTTTTACTCTCTGATCGAGGTTCTTGGCATTGAAAAATCTTCGTAAACTAAGTCACACGTGTATATGTTGACATTTAAGAGATATGCAGTCAAGAGAATCTAGGACAATGGTGATATATATGCGGATTAGACACAAAAAAAGAACACTCAACAAATGACTACAATTTAAGGAATGTGTTTAGTGACGGCATCATATTCCTAATTGATGGAGAAAGGTCTGGTGGCAAGAAAAGCTGCTTCTAGGAGGTTGTCAAGTGTTTTCGCTCGACGATTCCATTTTTGGGTGGTTGCTTTGGCCCTTGTTCCTGTAACTCGAATCCTAGCCCGGTATATCCCATTTTAATTTTACACCATTGTGAACCTTACGTCTTTTTTACTCTCTGATAGAGGTTCTCGGCATTGAAAAATCTTCGTAAACTAAATCACACGTGTATATGTTGACATTTTAGAGATATACAGTCAAGAAAATCAAGGGCAATGATGATATATAAGCGGATTAGACACCAAAAAAAAAACACTCAACAAATGGCTACAATTTAAGGAATGTGTTTAGTGACGGCATCAGATTCCTAATTGATAGAGAAAGGTCTGGTGGCAAGAAAAGCTGCTTCTAGGAGGTTATCAAGTGTTTTCGCTCGATGATTCCATTCTTGGGTGGTTGGTTTGGCACTTGTTCGTGTAACTCGAATCCTAGCCCGTTATATTCCTATTTAATTTTACACCATTGTGAACCTTACGCCTGTTTTACTCTCTGATCGAGGTTCTCGGCATTGAAAAATCTTCGTAAACTAAATCACACGTGTATATGTTGATATTTAAGAGATATACAGTCAAGAAAATCAAGGGCAATGGTGATATATATGCGGATTAGACA
Organism: Helianthus tuberosus; assembly: GCA_030545235.1. NCBI lineage: Eukaryota > Viridiplantae > Streptophyta > Magnoliopsida > Asterales > Asteraceae > Helianthus > Helianthus tuberosus. The sequence continues at coordinate 30,426 of JARYGA010035345.1, read as the reverse complement.
CCAAAAAAAACACTCAACAAATAGCTACAATTTAAGGAATGTGTTTAGTGACGGCATCAGATTCCTAATAGATGGAGAATGGTCTGGTGGCAAGAAAAGCTGCTTCTAGGAGGTTGTCAAGTGTTTTCACTCGACGGTTCCATTCTTGGGTGGTTGGTTTGGCCATTGTTCCTGTAACTCGAATCCTAGCCTGGTATGTCCCAATTTAATTTTACACCATTGTGAACCTTACTCCTTTTTTACTCTCTGATCGAGGTTCTCGGCATTGAAAAATCTTCGTAAACTAAATCACACGTGTATATGTTGACATTTAAGAGATATACAGTCAAGAAAATCAAGGGCAATGGTGATATATATATGCGGATTAGACACCAAAAAGAACTCTTAACACATGGCTACAATTTAAGGAATGTGTTTAGTGATGGCATCAGATTCCTAATTGATGGAGAAAGGTCTGGTGGTAAGAAAAGCTGCTTCTAGGAAGTTGTCAAGTGTTTTCGCTTGACGGTTCCATTCTTGGGTGGTTGGTTTGGCCATTGTTCCTGTAACTCGAACCCTAGCCTGGTATATCCCATTTTAATTTTACACCATTGTGAACCTTACGCCTTTTTTACTCTCTGATCGAGGTTCTCGGCATTGAAAAATCTTCGTAAACTAAATCACACGTGTATATGTTGACATTTAAGAGATATACAGTCAAGAAAATCAAGGGCAATCGTGATATATATGCGGATTAGACAAAAAAAAAAACACTCAACAAATGGCTACAATTTAAGGAATGTGTTTAGTGACGGTATCCGATTCCTAATTGATGGAGAAAGGTCTGGTGGTAAGAAAAGCTGCTTCTAGCAGGTTGTCAAGTGTTTTCGCTCGACGATTCCATTCTTGGGTGGTTGGTTTGGCCCGTGTTCCTGTAACTCGAATCCTAGCCCGGTATATCCCATTTTATTCTTGCACCCTTATGAACCTTACGCCTTTTTTACTCTCTGATCGAGGTTCTCGGCATTGAAAAATCTTCGTAAACTAAATCACACATGTATATGTTGATATATAAGAGATATACAGTCAAGAAAATCAAGGGTAATGGTGATATATATGCGGATTAGACAACAAAAAAAACACACAACAAAGGGCTACAATTTAAGGAATGTGTTTAGTGACGGCATCAGATTCCTAATTGATGGAGAAAGGTCTGGTGGCAAGAAAAGCTGCTTCTAGGCGGTTGTTAAGTGTTTTCTCTCGACGATTCCATTCTTGGGTGGTTGGTTTGGCCCTTATTCCTGTAACTCGAATCCTAGCCCGGTATATCCCATTTTAATCTTACACCATTGTGAACCTTACGCCTTTTTTACTCTCTGATCGAGGTTCTCGGCGTTGAAAAATCTTCGTAAACTAAGTCACACGTGTATATGATGATATTTAAGAGATATACAGTCAAGAAAATCAAGGGCAATGGAGATATATATGCGGATTAGACACCAAAAAAAACACTCAACAAATGGCTACAATTTAAGGAATGTGTTTAGTGACGGCATCAGATTCCTAATTGATGGAGAAAGGTCTGGTGGCAAGAAAAGCTGCTTCTAGGAGGTTGTCAAGTGTTTTCGCTCGACGATTCCTTTCTTGGGTGGTTGGTTTGGCCCTTGTTCCTGTAACTCGAATCCCAGCCCGGTATATCCCATTTTAATTTTACACCATTGTGAACCTTACACCTTTTTTACTCTCTGATCGAGGTTCTCGGCATTGAAAAATCTTCGTAAACTAAATCACACGTGTATATGTTGATATTTAAGACATATACAGTCAAGAAAATCAAGGGCAATTGTGATATATATGCGGATTAGACACAAAAAAAAAACACTCAACGAATGGCTACAATTTAAGGAATGTGTTTAGTGACGGCATCAGATTTCTAATTGATGGAGAAAGGTCTGGTGGCAAGAAAAACTGTTTCTAGGAGGTTGTCAAGTGTTTTCGCTTGACGATTCCATTCTTGGGTGGTTGGTTTGGCCCTTGTTCCTGTAACTCGAATCCTAGCCCGGTATATCCCATTTTAAATTTATACCATTGTGAAACTTACGCCTTTTTTACTCTTTGATCGAGGTTCTCGGCATTGAAAAATCTTCATAAACTAAATCACACGTGAATATGTTGACATTTAGGAGATATACAGTCAAGAAAATCATGGGTAATGGTGATACATATATGCGGATTAGACACAAAAAAAAAACTCAATAAATGGCTATAATTTAAGGAATGTGTTTAGTGACGGCATCAGCTTCCTAATTGATGGAGAAAGGTCTGGTGGCAAGAAAAGCTGCTTCTAGGAGGTTGTCAAGTGTTTTCGCTCGACGATTCCATTCCTGGGTGGCTAGTTTGGCCCTTGTTCCTGTAACTCGAATCCCAGCCGGGTATATCCCATTTTAATTTTACACCATTGTGAACCTTACGCCTTTTTTACTCTCTGATCGAGGTTCTCGGCATTGAAAAATCTTCGTAAACTAAATCACACGTGTATATGTTGACATTTAAGAGATATACAGTCAAGAAAATCATGGGTAATGGTGATATATATATGCGGACTAGACACAAAAAAAAACTCAACAAATGGCTACAATTTAAGAAATGTGTTTAGTGACGGCATCAGATTCCTAATTGATGGAGAAAGGTCTGGTGGCAAGAAAAGCTGCTTCTAGGAGGTTGTCAAGTGTTTTCGCTCGACGATTTCATTCTTGGGTGGTTGATTTGGCCCTTGTTCCTGTAACTCGAATCCTAGCCCGGTATATCCCATTTTAAATTTATACCATTGTGAACATTACGCCTTTTTTACTCTCTGATCGAGGTTCTCGGCATTGAAAAATCTTCGTAAACTAAATTACATGTGTATATGTTGACATTTAGGAGATATACAGTCAAGAAAATCATGGGTAATGGTGATATATATATGCGGATTAGACACAAAAAAAAAACTCAACAAATGGCAATTTAAGGAATGTGTTTAGTGACGGCATCAGATTCCTAATTGTTGGAGAAAGGTCTGGTGGCAAGAAAAGCTGCTTCTAGGAGGTTGTCAAGTGTTTTCACTCGACGATTCCATTCTTGGGTGGTTGGTTTGGCCCTTGTTCCTGTAACTCGAATCCCGGGCCCGGTATATCCCATTTTAATTTTAGACCATTGTGAACATTACGCCTTTTTTACTCTCTGATCGAGGTTCTCGGCATTGAAAAATCTTCGTAAACTAAATCACACGTGTATATGTTGATATTTAAGAGATATATAGTCAAGAAAATCAAGGGCAATGGTGATACATAAGCGGATTAGACACAAAAAAAAACACTCAACAAATGGCTACAATTTAAGGAATGTGTTTAGTGACGGCATCAGATTCCTAATTGATGGAGAAAGGTCTGGTGGCAAGAAAAGCTGCTTCTAGGAGGTTGTCAAGTGTTTTCGCTCGACGATTCCATTCTTCGGTGGTTGGTTTGGCACTTGTTCCTGTAACTCGAATCCTAGCCTGTTATATCCCATTTTAATTTTACACCATTGTGAACCTTACGCCTGTTTTACTCTCTGATCGAGGTTCTCGGCATTGAAAAATCTTCGTAAACTAAATCACACGTGTATATGTTGATATTTAAGAGATATACAGTCATGAAAATCAAGGGCAATAGTGATATATATGCGGATTAGACACCAAAAAAAACACTCAACAAGTAGCTACAATTTAAGGAATGTGTTTAGTGACAGCATCAGATTCCTAATTGATGGAGAAAGGTCTGGTGGCAAGAAAAGCTGCTTCTAGGAGGTTGTCAAGTGTTTTCGCTCAACGGTTCCATTCTTGGGTGGTTGGTTTGGCCATTGTTCCTGTAACTCGAATCCTAGCCTGGTATATCCCATTTTAATTTTACACCATTGTGAACCTTACGCCTTTTTTACTCTCTGATCGAGGTTCTTGGCATTGAAAAATCTTCGTAAACTAAGTCACACGTGTATATGTTGACATTTAAGAGATATACAGTCAAGAGAATCTAGGACAATGGTGATATATATGCGGATTAGACACAAAAAAAGAACACTCAACAAATGGCTACAATTTAAGGAATGTGTTTAGTGACGGCATCATATTCCTAATTGATGGAGAAAGGTCTGGTGGCAAGAAAAGCTGCTTCTAGGAGGTTGTCAAGTGTTTTCACTCGACGATTCCATTCTTGGGTGGTTGGTTTGGCCCTTGTTCCTGTAACTCGAATCCCGGGCCCGGTATATCCCATTTTAATTTTAGACCATTGTGAACATTACGCCTTTTTTACTCTCTGATCGAGGTTCTCGGCATTGAAAAATCTTCGTAAACTAAATCACACGTGTATATGTTGATATTTAAGAGATATATAGTCAAGAAAATCAAGGGCAATGGTGATACATAAGCGGATTAGACACAAAAAAAAACACTCAACAAATGGCTACAATTTAAGGAATGTGTTTAGTGACGGCATCAGATTCCTAATTGATGGAGAAAGGTCTGGTGGCAAGAAAAGCTGCTTCTAGGAGGTTGTCAAGTGTTTTCGCTCGACGATTCCATTCTTCGGTGGTTGGTTTGGCACTTGTTCCTGTAACTCGAATCCTAGCCTGTTATATCCCATTTTAATTTTACACCATTGTGAACCTTACGCCTGTTTTACTCTCTGATCGAGGTTCTCGGCATTGAAAAATCTTCGTAAACTAAATCACACGTGTATATGTTGATATTTAAGAGATATACAGTCATGAAAATCAAGGGCAATAGTGATATATATGCGGATTAGACACCAAAAAAAACACTCAACAAGTAGCTACAATTTAAGGAATGTGTTTAGTGACGGCATCAGATTCCTAATTGATGGAGAAAGGTCTGGTGGCAAGAAAAGCTGCTTCTAGGAGGTTGTCAAGTGTTTTCGCTCAACGGTTCCATTCTTGGGTGGTTGGTTTGGCCATTGTTCCTGTAACTCGAATCCTAGCCTGGTATATCCCATTTTAATTTTACACCATTGTGAACCTTACGCCTTTTTTACTCTCTGATCGAGGTTCTTGGCATTGAAAAATCTTCGTAAACTAAGTCACACGTGTATATGTTGACATTTAAGAGATATACAGTCAAGAGAATCTAGGACAATGGTGATATATATGCGGATTAGACACAAAAAAAGAACACTCAACAAATGGCTACAATTTAAGGAATGTGTTTAGTGACGGCATCATATTCCTAATTGATGGAGAAAGGTCTGGTGGCAAGAAAAGCTGCTTCTTGGAGGTTGTCAAGTGTTTTCGCTCGACGATTCCATTTTTGGGTGGTTGCTTTGGCCCTTGTTCCTGTAACTCGAATCCTAGCCCGGTATATCCCTTTTTAATTTTACACCATTGTGAACCTTACGTCTTTTTTACTCACTGATAGAGGTTCTCGGCATTGAAAAATCTTCGTAAACTAAATCACACGTATATATGTTGACATTTTAGAGATATACAGTCAAGAAAATCAAGGGCAATGATGATATATAAGCGGATTAGACACCAAAAAAAACACTCAACAAATGGCTACAATTTAAGGAATGTGTTTAGTGACGGCATCAGATTCCTAATTGATAGAGAAAGGTCTGGTGGCAAGAAAAGCTGCTTCTAGGAGGTTAACAAGTGTTTTCGCTCGATGATTCCATTCTTGGGTGGTTGGTTTGGCACTTGTTCGTGTAACTCGAATCCTAGCCCGTTATATTCCAATTTAATTTTACACCATTGTGAACCTTACGCCTGTTTTACTCTCTGATCGAGGTTCTCGGCATTGAAAAATCTTCGTAAACTAAATCACACGTGTATATGTTGATATTTAAGAGATATACAGTCAAGAAAATCAAGGGCAATGGTGATATATATGCGGATTAGACACCAAAAAAACACTCAACAAATAGCTACAATTTAATGAATGTGTTTAGTGACGGCATCAGATTCCTAATTGATGGAGAAAGGTCTGGTGGCAAGAAAACCTGCTTCTAGGAGGTTGTCAAGTGTTTTCACTCGACGGTTCCATTCTTGGGTGGTTGGTTTGGCCATTGTTCCTGTAACTCGAATCCTAGCCTGGTATGTCCCATTTTAATTTTACGCCATTGTGAACCTTACGCCTTTTTTACTCTCTGATCGAGGTTCTCGGCATTGAAAAATCTTCGTAAACTAAATCACACGTGTATATGTTGACATTTAAGAGATATACAGTCAAGAAAATCAAGGGCAATGGTGATATATATATGCGGATTAGACACCAAAAAAAAAACACTCAACAAATGGCTACAATTTAAGGAATGTGTTTAGTGACGGCATCAGATTCCTAATTGATGGAGAAAGGTTTGGTGGTAAGAAAAGCTGCTTCTAGGAGGTTGTCAAGTGTTTTCGCTCGATGATTCCATTCTTGGGTGGTTGGTTTGGCCCTTGTTCCTGTAACTCGAATCCTAACCCGGTGTATCCCATTTTAATCTTACACCATTGTGAACCTTACGCCTTTTTTTCTCTCTGATCGAGGTTCTCGGCATTGAAAAATCTTCGTAAACTAAATCACACGTGTATATGTTGACATTTTAGAGATATACAGTCAAGAAAATCAAGGGCAATGGTGATATATAAGCGGATTAGACACCAGAAAAAAAAAACTCAACAAATGGCTACAATTTAAGGAATGTGTTTAGTGACGGCATCAGATTCCTAATTGATGGAGAAAGGTCTGGTGGCAAGAAAAGCTTCTTCTAGGAGGTTGTCAAGTGTTTTCGCTCGACGGTTCCATTCTTGGGTGGTTGGTTTGGCCATTGTTCCTGTAACTCGAATCCTAGCCTGGTATATCCCATTTTAATTTTACACCATTGTGAACCTTACGCCTTTTTTACTCTCTGATCGAGGTTCTCGGCATTGAAAAATCTTCGTAAACTAAATCACACGTGTATATGTTGACATCTAAGAGATATACAGTCAAGAAAATCATGGGCAATGGTGATATATATGCGGATTAGACACCAAAAAAAACTCTTGACACATGGCTACAATTTAAGGAATGTGTTTAGTGACGGCATCAGATTCCTAATTGATGGAGAAAGGTCTGGTGGCAAGAAAAGCTGCTTCTAGGAGGTTGTCAAGTGTTTTCGCTCGACGATTCCATTCTTGGGTGGTTGCTTTGGTCCTTGTTCCTGTAACTCGAATCCTAGCCCGGTATATCCCATTTTAATTTTAAACCATTGTGAACCTTACGCCTTTTTTACTCTCTGATAGAGGTTCTTGGCATTGAAAAATCTTCGTAAACTAAATCACACTTGAATATGTTGACATTTTAGAGATATACAGTCAAGAAAATGAAGGGCAAGGGTGATATATAAGCGGATTAGACACCAAAAAGAACACTCAATAAATGGCTACAATTTAAGGATTGTGTTTATTGACAGAATCAGATTCCTAATTGATGGAGAAAGGTCTGGTGGCAAGAAAAGCTGCTTCTAGGAGGTTGTCAAGTGTTTTCGCTCGACGATTCCATTCTTGGGTGGTTGGTTTGGAACTTGTTCCTGCAACTCGAATCCTAGCCCGGTATATCCCATTTTAATTTTACACCATTGTGAACCTTAAGCCTGTTTTACTCTCTGATCGAGGTTCTCGGCATTGAAAAATCTTCGTAAACTAAATCACACGTGTATATGTTGATATTTAAGAGATCTACAGTCAAGAAAATCAAGGGCAATGGTGATATATATGCGGATTAGACACAAAAAAAAACACTCAACAAATAGCTACAATTTAAGGAATGTGTTTAGTGACGGCATCAGATTCCTAATTGATGGAGAAAGGTCTGGTGGAAAGAAAAGCTGCTTCTAGGAGGTTGTCAAGTGTTTTCGCTCGACGGTTCCATTCTTGGGTGGTTGGTTTGGCCATTGTTCCTGTAACTCGAATCCTAGCCTGGTATATCCCATTTTAATTTTACACCATTGTGAACCTTACGCCTTTTTTTACTCTCTGATCGAGGTTCTCGGCATTGAAAAATCTTCGTAAACTAAGTCACACGTGTATATGTTGACATTTAAGAGATATACAGTCAAGAAAATCAAGGGCAATGGTGATATATATGCGGATTAGACACCAAAAAAAAACTCTTAACAAATGGCTACAATTTAAGGAATGTGTTTAGTGACGGCATCAGATTCCTAATTGATGGAGAAAGGTCGGGTGGTAAGAAAAGCTGCTTCTAGGAGGTTGTCAAGTCTTTTCGCTCGACGATTCCATTCTTGGGTGGTTGGTTTGGTCCTTGTTCGTGTAACTCGAATCCTAGCCCGGTATATCTCATTTTAATCTTACACCATTGTGAACCTTACGCCTTTTTTACTCTCTGATCGAGGTTCTCGGAATTGAAAAATCTTCGTAAACTAAATCACACGTGTATATGTTGACATTTAAGAGATATACAATCAAGGGAAATTGTGATATATATGTGGATTAGACACCAAAAAAAACACTCAACAAATGGCTACAATTTAAGGAATGTGTTTAGTGACGGCATCAGATTCCTAATTAATGGAGAAAGGTCTGGTGGCAAGAAAAGCTACTTCTAGGAGGTTGCCAAGTGTTTTCGCTCGACGATTCCATTCTTAGGTGGTTGGTCTGGCACTAGTTCCTGTAACTCGAATCTTAGCCCGTTATATCCCATTTTAATTTTACACCATTATGAACGTTACGCCTGTTTTACTCCCTGATCGAGGTTCTCGGCATTGAAAAATCTTCGTAAAAAAAATCACACGTTTATTTGTTGATATTTAAGAGATATACAGTCAAGAAAATCAAGGGCAATGGTGATATTTATGCGGATTAGACACCAGAAAAAACACTCAACAAATGGCTACAATTTAAGGAATGTGTTTAGTGACGGCATCAGATTCCTAATTGATGGAGAAAGGTCTGGTGGCAAGAAAAGCTGCTTCTAGGAGGTTGTCATGTGTTTTCGCTCGACGGTTCCATTCTTGGGTGGTTGGTTTAGCCATTGTTCCTGTAACTCAAATCCTAGCCTGGTATATCCCATTTTAATTTTACACCATTGTGAACCTTACGCCTTTTTTACTCTCTGATCAAGGTTCTTGGCATTGAAAAATCTTCGTAAACTAAGTCACACGTGTATATGTTGACATTTAAGAGATATACAGTCAAGAGAATCAAGGACAATGGTGATATATATGCGGATTAGACACAAAAAAAAAAAACACTCAACAAATGGCTACAATTTAAGGAATGTGTTTAGTGACGGCATCAGATTCCTAATTGATGGAGAAAGGTCTGGTGGAAAGAAAAGCTGCTTCTAGGAGGTTGTCAAGTGTTTTCGCTCGACGGTTCCATTCTTGGGTGGTTGGTTTGGCCATTGTTCCTGTAACTCGAATCCTAGCCTGGTATATCCCATTTTAATTTTACACCATTGTGAACCTTACGCCTTTTTTACTCTCTGATCGAGGTTCTCGGCATTGAAAAATCTTCGTAAACTAAATCACACGTGTATATGTTGACATTTAAGAGATATACAGTCAAGAAAATCAAGGGAAATTGTGATATATATGCGGATTAGACACCAAAAAAAAAACACTCAACAAATGCCTACAATTTAATGAATGTGTTTAGTGACGGTATCAGATTCCTAATTGATGGAGAAAGGTCTGGTGGCAAGAAAAGCTGCTTCTAGGAGGTTGTCAAGTGTTTTCGCTCGACGATTCCATTCTTGGGTGGTTAGTTTGAGCCTTGTTCCTGTAACTCGAATCCCAGCCCGGTATATCCCATTTTAATTTTAGACCAATGTGAACCTCACGCCTTTTTTACTCTCTGATCGAGGTTCTCGGCATTGAAAAATCTTCGTAAACTAAATCACTCGTGTATATGTTGATATTTAAGAGATATATAGTCAAGAAAATCAAGGGTAATGGTGATACATAAGCGGATTAGACACAAAACAAAAAACACTCAACAAATGGCTACAATTTAAGGAATGTGTTTAGTGACGGCATCATATTCCTAATTGATGGAGAAAGGTCTGGTGGCAAGAAAAGCTGCTTCTAGGAGGTTGTCAAGTGTTTTCGCTCGACGGTTCCATTCTTGGGTGGTTGGTTTGGCCAATGTTCCAGTAACTCGAATCCTAGCCTGGTATATCCCATTTTAATTTTACACCATTGTGAACCTTACGCCTTTTTTACTCTCTGATCGAGGTTCTTGGCATTGAAAAATCTTCGTAAACTAAGTCACACGTGTATATGTTGACATTTAAGAGATATACAGTCAAGAGAATCAAGGACAATGGTGATATATATGCGGATTAGACACAAAACAAAAAACACTCAACAAATGGCTACAATTTAAGGAATGTGTTTAGTGACGGCATCATATTCCTAATTGATGGAGAAAGGCCTGGTGGCAAGAAAAGCTGCTTCTAGGAGGTTGTCAAGTGTTTTCGCTCGACGATTCCATTCTTGGGTGGTTGATTTGGCCCTTGTTCCTGTAACTCGAATCCTAGCCCGGTATATCCCATTTTAATTTTACACCATTGTGAACCTTACGTCTTTTTTACTCTCTGATAGAGGTTCTCGGCATTGAAAAATCTTCGTAAACTAAATCACACCTGTATATGTTGACATTTTAGAGATATACAGTCAAGAAAATCAAGGGCAATGGTGATATATAAGCGGATTAGACACCAAAAAAAACACTCAACAAATGGCTACAATTTAAGGAATGTGTTTAGTGACGGCATCAGATTCCTAATTGATGGAGAAAGGTCTGGTGGCAAGAAAAGCTGCTTCTAGGAGGTTATCAAGTGTTTTCGCTCGATGATTCCATTCTTGGGTGGTTGGTTTGGCACTTGTTCGTGTAACTCGAATCCTAGCCCGTTATATTCCATTTTAATTTTACACCATTGTGAACCTTACGCCTGTTTTACTCTCTGATCGAGGTTTTCGGTATTGAAAAATCTTCGTAAACTAAAGCACACGTGTATATTTTGATATTTAAGAGATATACAGTCAAGAAAATCAAGGGCAATGGTGATTTATATGCGGATTAGACACCAAAAAAAACACTCAACAAATAGCTACAATTTAAGGAATGTGTTTAGTGACGGCATCAGATTCCTAATTGTTGGAGAAAGGTCTGGTGGTAAGAAAAGCTGCTTCTAGGAGGTTGTCAAGTGTTTTCGCTCGACGGTTCCATTCTTGGGTGGTTGGTTTGGCCATTGTTCCTGTAACTCGAATCCTAGCCTGGTATATCCCATTTTAATTTTACACCATTGTGAACCTTACGCCTTTTTTACTCTCTGATCGAGGTTCTCGGCATTGAAAAATCTTCGTAAACTAAATCACACATGTATATGTTGACATTTAAGAGATATACAGTCAAGAAAATCAAGGGCAATGGTGATATATATGCGGATTAGACACCAAAAAAAACTCTTAACACATGGCGACAATTTAAGGAATGTGTTTAGTGACGGCATCAGATTCCTAATTGATGGAGAAAGGTCTGGTGGCAAGAAAAGCTTTTTATAGGAGGTTGTCAAGTGTTTTCGCTCGACGATTCCATTCTTGGGTGGTTGCTTTGGCCCTTGTTCCTGTAACTCGAATCCTAGCCCGGTGTATCAAATTTTAATTTTACACCATTGTGAACCTTACGTCTTTTTTACTCTCTAATAGAGGTTCTCCGCATTGAAAAATCTTCGTAAACTAAATCACACGTGTATATGTTGACATTTTAGAGATATACAGTCAAGAAAATCAAGGGCAATGGTGATATATAAGCGGATTAGACACCAAAAAAAACACTCAACAAATGGCTACAATTTAAGGATTGTGTTTAGTGACGGCATCAGATTCCTAATTGATGGAGAAAGGTATGGTGGCAAGAAAAGCTGCTTCTAGGAGGTATTCAAGTGTTTACGCTCGATGATTCCATTCTTGGGTGGTTGGTTTGGCACTTGTTCGTGTAACTAGAATCCTAGCCCGTTATATTCCATTTTAATTTTACACCATTGTGAACCTTACGCCTGTTTTACTCTCTGATCGAGGTTCTCGGCATTGAAAAATCTTCGTAAACTAAATCACACGTGTATATGTTGATATTTAAGAGATATACAGTCAAGAAAATCAAGGGCAATGGTGATATATATGCGGATTAGACACAAAAAAAACACTCAACAAATAGCTACAATTTAAGGAATGTGTTTAGTGACGGAATCAGATTCCTAATTGATGGAGAAAGGTCTGGTGGCAAGAAAAGCTGCTTCTAGGAGGTTGTCAAGTGTTTTCGTTCGACAGTTCCATTCTTGGGTGGTTGGTTTGGCCATTGTTCCTGTAACTCGAATCCTAGCCTGGTATGTCCCATTTTAATTTTACACCATTGTGAACCTTACGCCTTTTTTACTCTCTGATCGAGGTTCTAGGCATTGAAAAATCTTCGTAAACTAAATCACATGTGTATATGTTGACATTTAAGAGATATACAGTCAAGAAAATCAAGGGCAATGGTGATATATATGCGGATTAGACACCAAAATAAACTCTTAACACATGGCTACAATTTAAGGAATGTGTTTAGTGACGGCATCAGATTCCTAATTGATGGAGAAAGGTCTGGTGGCAAGAAAAGTTGCTTCTAGGAGGTTGGCAAGTGTTTTCGCTCGACGGTTCTATTCTTGTGTGGTTGGTTTGGCCATTGTTCCTGTAACTCGAATCCTAGCCTGGTATATCCCAATTTAATTTTACACCATTGTGAACCTTACGCCTTTTTTACTCTTTGATCGAGGTTCTCGGCATTGAAAAATCTTCGTAAACTAAATCACACGTGTATATGTTGACATTTAAGAGATATACAGTCAAGAAAATCAAGGGCAATGGTGATATATATGCGGATTAGACACCAAAAAAAAACTCTTAACACATGGCGACAATTTAAGGAATGTGTTTAGTGACGGCATCAGATTCCTAATTGATGGAGAAAGGTCTGGTGGCAAGAAAAGCTTTTTATAGGAGGTTGTCAAGTGTTTTCGCTCGACGATTCCATTCTTGGGTGGTTGCTTTGGCCCTTGTTCCTGTAACTCGAATCCAAGCCCGGTGTATCCCATTTTAATTTTACACCATTGTGAACCTTACGTCTTTTTTACTCTCTAATAGAGGTTCTCCGCATTGAAAAATCTTCGTAAACTAAATCACACGTGTATATGTTGACAGTTTAGAGATATACAGTCAAGAAAATCAAGGGCAATGGTGATATATAAGCGGATTAGACACCAAAAAAAACACTCAACAAATGGCTACAATTTAAGGAATGTGTTTAGTGACGGCATCAGATTCCTAATTGATGGAGAAAGGTCTGGTGGCAAGAAAAGCTGCTTCTAGGAGGTATTCAAGTGTTTTCGCTCGATGATTCCATTCTTGGGTGGTTGGTTTGGCACTTGTTCGTGTAACTAGAATCCTAGCCCGTTATATTCCATTTTAATTTTACACCATTGTGAACCTTACGCCTGTTTTACTCTCTGATCGAGGTTCTCGGCATTGAAATATCTTCGTAAACTAAATCACACGTGTATATGTTGATATTTAAGAGATATACAGTCAAGAAAATCAAGGGCAATGGTGATATATATGCGGATTAGACACCAAAAAAAACACTCAACAAATAGCTACAATTTAAGGAATGTGTTTAGTGACGGAATCAGATTCCTAATTGATGGAGAAAGGTCTGGTGGCAAGAAAAGCTGCTTCTAGGAGGTTGTCAAGTGTTTTCGTTCGACAGTTCCATTCTTGGGAGGTTGGTTTGGCCATTGTTCCTGTAACTCGAATCCTAGCCTGGTATGTCCCATTTTAATTTTACACCATTGTGAACCTTACGCCTTTTTTACTCTCCGATCGAGGTTCTAGGCATTGAAAAATCTTCGTAAACTAAATCACACGTGTATATGTTGACATTTAAGAGATATACAGTCAAGAAAATCAAGGGCAGTGTTGATATATATGCGGATTAGACACCAAAAAAAACTCTTAACACATGGCTACAATTTAAGGAATGTGTTTAGTGACGGCATCAGATTCCTAATTGATGGAGAAAGGTCTGGTGGCAAGAAAAGCTGCTTCTAGGAGGTTGTCAAGTGTTTTCGCTCGACGGTTCCATTCTTGGGTGGTTGGTTTGGCCATTGTTCCTGTAACTCGAATCCTAGCCTGGTATATCCCATTTTAATTTTACACCATTGTGAACCTTACGCCTTTTTTACTCTCTGATCGAGGTTCTCGGCATTGAAAAATCTTCGTAAACTAAATCACACGTGTATATGTTGACATTTAAGAAATATACAGTCTAGAAAATCAAGGGAAATGGTGATATATACGCGGATTAGACACCAAAAAAAACTCTTAACACATGGCGACAATTTAAGTAATGTGTTTAGTGACGGCATCAGATTCCTAATTGATGGAGAAAGGTCTGGTGGCAAGAAAAACTGCTTCTAGGAGGTTGTCAAGTGTTTTCGCTCGACAGTTCCATTCTTGGGTGGTTGGTTTGGCCATTGTTCCTGTAACTCGAATCCTAGCCTGGTATGTCCCATTTTAATTTTACACCAATGTGAACCTTACGCCTATTTTACTCTCTGATCGAGGTTCTCGGCATTGAAAAATCTTCGTAAACTAAATCACACGTGTATATGTTGATATTTAAGAGATATACAGTCAAGAAAATCAAGAGCAATGGTGATATATATGCGGATTAGACACCAAAAAAAACACTTAACAAATAGCTACAATTTAAGTAATGTGTTTAGTGACGGCATCAGATTCCTAATTGATGGAGAAAGGTCTGGTGGCAAGAAAAACTGCTTCTAGGAGGTTGTCAAGTGTTTTCGCTCGACAGTTCCATTCTTGGGTGGTTGGTTTGGCCATTGTTCCTGTAACTCGAATCCTAGCCTGGTATGTCCCATTTTAATTTTACACCATTGTGAACCTTACGCCTTTTTTACTCTCTGATCGAGGTTCTCGGAATTGAAAAATCTTCGTAAACTAAATCACACGTGTATATGTTGACATTTAAGAGATATACAGTCAAGAAAATCAAGGGCAATGGTGATATATATGCGGATTAGACACCAAAAAAACTCTTAACACATGGCTACAATTTAAGGAATGTGTTTAGTGACGGCATCAGATTCCTAATTGATGGAGAAATGTCTGGTGGCAAGAAAAGCTACTTCTAGGAGGTTGTCAAGTGTTTTCGCTCGACGGTTCCATTCTTGGGTGGTTGGTTTGGCCATTGTTCCTGTAACTCGAATCCTAGCCTGGTATATCCCATTTTAATTTTACACCATTGTGAATCTTACGGCTTTTTTACTCTCTGATCGAGGTTCTTGGCATTGAAAAATCTTCGTAAACTAAGTCACACGTGTATATGCTGACATTTAAGAGATATACAGTCAAGAGAATCAAGGACAATGGTGATATATATGCGGATTAGACACAAAAAAAAACACTCAACAAATGGCTACAATTTAAGGAATGTGTTTAGTGACGGCATCATATTCCTAATTGATGGAGAAAGGTCTGGTGGCAAGAAAAGCTGCTTCTAGGAGGTTGTGAAGTGTTTTCGCTCGACGATTCCATTCTTGGGTGGTTGCTTTGGCCCTTGTTCCTGTAACTCGAATCCTAGCCCGGTATATCCCATTTTAATTTTACACCATTGTGAACCTTACGTCTTTTTTACTCTCTGATAGAGGTTCTCGGCATTGAAAAATCTTCGTAAACTAAATCACACGTGTATATGTTGACATTTTAGAGATATACAGTCAAGAAAATCAAGGGCAATGGTGATATATAAGCGGATTAGACACAAAAAAAAAACACTCAACAAATGGCTACAATTTAAGGAATGTGTTTAGTGATGACATCAGATTCCTAATTGATGGAGAAAGGTCTGGTGGCAAGAAAAGCTGCTTCTAGGAGGTTATCAAGTGTTTTCGCTCGATGATTCCATTCTTGGGTGGTTGGTTTGGCACTTGTTCGTGTAACTAGAATCCTAGCCCGTTATATTCCATTTTAATTTTACACCATTGTGAACCTTACGCCTGTTTTACTCTCTGATCGAGGTTCTCGGCATTGAAAAATCTTCGTAAACTAAATCACACGTGTATATGTTGATATTTAAGAGATATACAGTCAAGAAAATCAAGAGCAATGGTGATATATATGCGGATTAGACACCAAAAAAAAAACTCTTAACAAATAGCTACAATTTAAGTAATGTGTTTAGTGACGGCATCAGATTCCTAATTGATGGAGAAAGGTCTGGTGGCAAGAAAAACTGCTTCTAGGAGGTTGTCAAGTGTTTTCGCTCGACAGTTCCATTCTTGGGTGGTTGGTTTGGCCATTGTTCCTGTAACTCGAATCCTAGCCTGGTATGTCCCATTTTAATTTTACACCGTTGTGAACCTTACGCCTTTTTTACTCTCTGATCGAGGTTCTCGGCATTGAAAAATCTTCGTAAACTAAATCACACGTGTATATGTTGACATTTAAGAGATATACAGTCAAGAAAATCAAGGGCAATGGTGATATATATGCGGATTAGACACAAAAAAAAACTCTTAACACATGGCTACAATTTAAGGAATGTGTTTAGTGACGACATCAGATTCCTAATTGAGGGAGAAAGGTCTGGTGGCAAGAAAAGCTACTTCTAGGAGGTTGTCAAGTGTTTTCGCTCGACGGTTCCATTCTTGGGTGGTTGGTTTGGCCATTGTAACTGTAACTCGAATCCTAGCCTGGTATGTCCCATTTTAATTTTACACCATTGTGAACCTTACGCCTTTTTTACTCTCTGATCGAGGTTCTCGGAATTGAAAAATCTTCGTAAACTAAATCACACGTGTATATGTTGACATTTAAGAGATATACAGTCAAGAAAATCAAGGGCAATGGTGATATATATGCGGATTAGACACCAAAAAAACTCTTAACACATGGCTACAATTTAAGGAATGTGTTTAGTGACGGCATCAGATTCCTAATTGATGGAGAAATGTCTGGTGGCAAGAAAAGCTACTTCTAGGAGGTTGTCAAGTGTTTTCGCTCGACGGTTCCATTCTTGGGTGGTTGGTTTGGCCATTGTTCCTGTAACTCGAATCCTAGCCTGGTATATCCCATTTTAATTTTACACCATTGTGAATCTTACGGCTTTTTTACTCTCTGATCGAGGTTCTTGGCATTGAAAAATCTTCGTAAACTAAGTCACACGTGTATATGCTGACATTTAAGAGATATACAGTCAAGAGAATCAAGGACAATGGTGATATATATGCGGATTAGACACAAAAAAAAACACTCAACAAATGGCTACAATTTAAGGAATGTGTTTAGTGACGGCATCATATTCCTAATTGATGGAGAAAGGTCTGGTGGCAAGAAAAGCTGCTTCTAGGAGGTTGTGAAGTGTTTTCGCTCGACGATTCCATTCTTGGGTGGTTGCTTTGGCCCTTGTTCCTGTAACTCGAATCCTAGCCCGGTATATCCCATTTTAATTTTACACCATTGTGAACCTTACGTCTTTTTCACTCTCTGATAGAGGTTCTCGGCATTGAAAAATCTTCGTAAACTAAATCACACGTGTATATGTTGACATTTTAGAGATATACAGTCAAGAAAATCATGGGCAATGGTGATATATAAGCGGATTAGACACCAAAAAAAACACTCAACAAATGGCTACAATTTAAGGAATGTGTTTAGTGACGGCATCAGATTCCTAATTGATGGAGAAAGGTCTGGTGGCAAGAAAAGCTGCTTCTAGGAGGTTAAAAAGTGTTTTCGCTCGATGATTCCATTCTTGGGTGGTTGGTTTGGCACTTGTTCGTGTAACTCGAATCCTAGCCCGTTATATTCCATTTTAATTTTACACCATTGTGAACCTTGCGCCTGTTTTACTCTCTGATCGAGGTTCTCGGCATTGAAAAATCTTCGTAAACTAAATCACACGTGTATATGTTAATATTTAAGAGATATACAGTCAAGAAAATCAAGGGCAATGGTGATATATATGCGGATTAGACACCAAAAAAAACACTCAACAAATAGCTACAATTTAAGGAATGTGTTTAGTGACGGCATCAGATTCCTAATTGATGGAGAAAGGTCTGGTGGCAAGAAAAGCTGCTTCTAGGAGGTTGTCAAGTGTTTTCGCTCGACAGTTCCATTCCTGGGTGGTTGGTTTGGCCATTGTTCCTGTAACTCGAATCCTAGCCTGGTATGTCCCATTTTAATTTTACACCATTGTGAACCTTACGCCTTTTTTACTCTCTAATCGAGGTTCTAGGCATTGAAAAATCTTCGTAAACCAAATCACACGTGTATATGTTGACATTTAAGAGATATACAGTCAAGAAAATCAAGGGCAATGGTGATATATATGCGGATTAGACACCAAAAAAAACTCATAACACATGGCTACAATTTAAGGAATGTGTTTAGTGACGGAATCAGATTCCCAATTGATAGAGAAAGGTCTGGTGGCAAGAAAAGCTGCTTCTAGGAGGTTGTCAAGTGTTTTCGCTCGACGGTTCCATTCTTGGGTGGTTGGTTTGGCCATTGTTCCTGTAACTCGAATCCTAGCCTGGTATATCCCATTTTAATTTTACACCATTGTGAACCTTACGCCTTTTTTA
This sequence comes from Helianthus tuberosus, assembly GCA_030545235.1. NCBI lineage: Eukaryota > Viridiplantae > Streptophyta > Magnoliopsida > Asterales > Asteraceae > Helianthus > Helianthus tuberosus. The sequence continues at coordinate 11,720 of JARYGA010035345.1, read as the reverse complement.
CTCTCTGATCGAGGTTCTCGGCATTGAAAAATCTTCGTAAACTAAATCACACGTGTATATATTGACATTTAAGAGATATACAGTCAAGAAAATCAAGGGCAATGGTAATATATATGCGGATTAGACACCAAAAAAAACTCTTATCACATGGCTACAATTTACGGAATGTGTTTAGTGACGGCAACAGATTCCTAATTGATGGAGAAAGGTCTGGTGGCAAGAAAAACTGCTTCTAGGAGGTTGTCAAGTGTTTTCGCTCGACGGTTCCATTCTTGGGTTGTTGCTTTGGCGCTTGTTCCTGTAACTCGAATCCTAGCCCGGTGTATCCCATTTTAATTTTACACCATTGTGAACCTTACGCCTTTTTTACTCTCTGATCGAGGTTCTCGGCATTGAAAAATCTTCGTAAACTAAATCACACGTGTATATGTTAATATTTAAGAGATATACAGTCAAGAAAATCAAGGGCAATGGTGATATATATGCGGATTAGACACCAAAAAAAACACTCAACAAATAGCTACAATTTAAGGAATGTGTTTAGTGACGGCATCAGATTCCTAATTGATGGAGAAAGGTCTGGTGGCAAGAAAAGCTGCTTCTAGGAGGTTGTCAAGTGTTTTCGCTCGACAGTTCCATTCCTGGGTGGTTGGTTTGGCCATTGTTCCTGTAACTCGAATCCTAGCCTGGTATGTCCCATTTTAATTTTACACCATTGTGAACCTTACGCCTTTTTTACTTTCTGATCGAGGTTCTCGGCATTGAAAAATCTTCGTAAACCAAATCACACGTGTATATGTTGACATTTAAGAGATATACAGTCAAGAAAATCAAGGGCAATGGTGATATATATGCGGATTAGACACCAAAAAAAACTCATAACACATGGCTACAATTTAAGGAATGTGTTTAGTGACGGAATCAGATTCCTAATTGATGGAGAAAGGTCTGGTGGCAAGAAAAGCTGCTTCTAGGAGGTTGTCAAGTGTTTTCGCTCGACGGTTCCATTCTTGGGTTGTTGCTTTGGCGCTTGTTCCTGTAACTCGAATCCTAGCCCGGTGTATCCCATTTTAATTTTACACCATTGTGAACCTTACGCCATTTTTACTCTCTGATAGAGGTTCTCGGCATTGAAAAATCTTCGTAAACTAAATCACACGTGTATATGTTGATATTTAAGAGATATACAATCAAGAAAATCAAGGGCAATGGTGATATATAAGCGGATTAGACACCAAAAAAAAACACTCAACAAATGGCTACAATTTAAGGAATGTGTTTAGTGACGGCATCAGATTCCTAATTGATGGAGAAAGGTCTGGTGGTAAGATAAGCTGCTTCTAGGAGGTTGTCAAGTGTTTTCGCTCAATGATTCCATTCTTGGGTGGTTGGTTTGGCCCTTGTTTATGTAACTCGAATCCTAGCTCGGTATATCCCATTTTAATCTTACACCATTGTGAACCTTACGCCTTTTTTTCTCTCTGATCGAGGTTCTCGGCACTGAAAAATCTTCGTAAACTAAATCACACGTGTATATGTTGATATTTAAGAGATATACAGTCAAGAAAATCAAGGGCAATGGTGATATTTATGCGGATTAGACACCAGAAAAAAACACTCAACAAATTGCTACAATTTAAGGAATGTGTTTAGTGACGGCATCAGATTCCTAATTGATGGAGAAAGGTCTGGTGGCAAGAAAAGCCGCTTCTAGGAGGTTGTCAAGTGTTTTCGCTCGACGGTTCCATTCTTGGGTGGTTGGTTTGGCCATTATTCCTGTAACTCGAATCCTAGCCTGGTATATCCCATTTTAATTTTACACCATTGTGAACCTTACGCCTTTTTTACTCTCTGATCGAGGTTCTCGGCATTGAAAAATCTTCGTAAACTAAGTCACACGTGTATATGTTGACATTTAAGAGATATACAGTCAAGAAAATCAAGGGCAATGGAGATATATATGCGGATTAGACACCAAAAAAAACTCTTAACACATGGCTACAATTTACGGAATGTGTTTAGTGACGGCATCAGATTCCTAATTGATGGAGAAAGGTCTGGTGGCAAGAAAAACTGCTTCTAGGAGGTTGTCAAGTGTTTTCGCTCGACGATTCCATTCTTGGGTGGTTGCTTTGGCCCTTGTTCCTGTAACTCGAATCCTAGCCCGGTGTATCCCATTTTAATTTTACACCATTGTGAACCTTACGCCTTTTTTACTCTCTGATAGAGGTTCTCGGCATTGAAAAATCTTCGTAAACTAAATCACACGTGTATATGTTGACATTTTAGAGATATACAGTCAAGAAAATCAAGGGCAATGGTGATATATAAGCGGATTAGACACCAAAAAAAAACACTCAACAAATGGCTACAATTTAAGGAATGTGTTTAGTGACGGCATCAGATTCCTAATTGATGGAGAAAGGTCTGGTGGCAAGAAAAGCTGCTTCTAGGAGGTTGTCAAGTGTTTTCGCTCGACAGTTCCATTCCTGGGTGGTTGGTTTGGCCATTGTTCCTGTAACTCGAATCCTAGCCTGGTATGTCCCATTTTAATTTTACACCATTGTGAACCTTACGCCTTTTTTACTCTCTGATCGAGGTTCTCGGCATTGAAAAATCTTCGTAAACCAAATCACACGTGTATATGTTGACATTTAAGAGATATACAGTCAAGAAAATCAAGGGCAATGGTGATATATATGCGAATTAGACACCAAAAAAAACTCATAACACATGGCTACAATTTAAGGAATGTGTTTAGTGACGGAATCAGATTCCTAATTGATGGAGAAAGGTCTGGTGGCAAGAAAAGCTGCTTCTAGGAGGTTGTCAAGTGTTTTCGCTCGACGATTCCATTCTTGGGTTGTTGCTTTGGCGCTTGTTCCTGTAACTCGAATCCTAGCCCGGTGTATCCCATTTTAATTTTACACCATTGTGAACCTTACGCCTTTTTTACTCTCTGATAGAGGTTCTCGGCATTGAAAAATCTTCGTAAACTAAATCACACGTGTATATGTTGATATTTAAGAGATATACAGTCAAGAAAATCAAGGGCAATGGTGATATATAAGCGGATTAGACACCAAAAAAAAAAACACTCAACAAATGGCTACAATTTAAGGAATGTGTTTAGTGACGGCATCAGATTCCTAATTGATGGAGAAAGGTCTGGTGGTAAGATAAGCTGCTTCTAGGAGGTTGTCAAGTGTTTTCGCTCAATGATTCCATTCTTGGGTGGTTGGTTTGGCCCTTGTTTATGTAACTCGAATCCTAGCTCGGTATATCTCATTTTAATCTTACACCATTGTGAACCTTACGCCTTTTTTTCTCTCTGATCGAGGTTCTCGGCACTGAAAAATCTTCGTAAACTAAATCACACGTGTATATGTTGATATTTAAGAGATATACAGTCAAGAAAATCAAGGGCAATGGTGATATTTATGCGGATTAGACACCAGAAAAAAACACTCAACAAATTGCTACAATTTAAGGAATGTGTTTAGTGACGGCATCAGATTCCTAATTGATGGAGAAAGGTCTGGTGGCAAGAAAAGCTGCTTCTAGGAGGTTGTCAAGTGTTTTCGCTCGACGGTTCCATTCTTTGGTGGTTGGTTTGGCCATTATTCCTGTAACTCGAATCCTAGCCTGGTATATCCCATTTTAATTTTACACCATTGTGAACCTTACGCCTTTTTTTACTCTCTGATCGAGGTTCTCGGCATTGAAAAATCTTCGTAAACTAAGTCACACGTGTATATGTTGACATTTAAGAGATATACAGTCAAGAAAATCAAGGGCAATGGAGATATATATGCGGATTAGACACCAAAAAAAACTCTTAACACATGGCTACAATTTACGGAATGTGTTTAGTGACGGCATCAGATTCCTAATTGATGGAGAAAGGTCTGGTGGCAAGAAAAACTGCTTCTAGGAGGTTGTCAAGTGTTTTCGCTCGACGATTCCATTCTTGGGTGGTTGCTTTGGCCCTTGTTCCTGTAACTCGAATCCTAGCCCGGTGTATCCCATTTTAATTTTACACCATTGTGAACCTTACGCCTTTTTTACTCTCTGATAGAGGTTCTCGGCATTGAAAAATCTTCGTAAACTAAATCACACGTGTATATGTTGACATTTTAGAGATATACAGTCAAGAAAATCAAGGGCAATGGTGATATATAAGCGGATTAGACACCAAAAAAAAAACACTCAACAAATGGCTACAATTTAAGGAATGTGTTTAGTGACGGCATCAGATTCCTAATTGATGGAGAAAGGTCTGGTGGTAAGAAAAGCTGCTTCTAGGAGGTTGTCAAGTGTTTTCGCTCGATGATTCCATTCTTGGGTGGTTGGTTTGGCCCTTGTTTATGTAACTCGAATCCTAGCCCGGTATATCCCATTTTAATCTTACACCATTGTGAACCTTACGCCTTTTTTTCTCTCTGATCGAGGTTCTCGGCACTGAAAAATCTTCGTAAACTAAATCACACGTGTATATGTTGATATTTAAGAGATATACAGTCAAGAAAATCAAGGGCAATGGCGATATTTATGCGGATTAGACACCAGAAAAAAACACTCAACAAATGGCTACAATTTAAGGAATGTGTTTAGTGATGGCATCAAATTCCTAATTGATGGAGAAAGGTCTGGTGGCAAGAAAAGCTGCTTCTAGGAGGTTGTCAAGTGTTTTCGCTCGACGGTTCCATTCTTGGGTGGTTGGTTTGGCCATTATTCCTGTAACTCGAATCCTAGCCTGGTATATCCCATTTTAATTTTACACCATTGTGAACCTTACGCCTTTTTTTACTCTCTGATCGAGGTTCTCGGCATTGAAAAATCTTCGTAAACTAAGTCACACGTGTATATGTTGACATTAAAGAGATATACAGTCAAGAAAATCAAGGGCAATGGTGATATATATGCGGATTAGACACCAAAAAAAACACTCAACAAATGGCTACAATTTAAGGATTGTGTTTAGTGACGGCATCAGATTCCTAATTGATGGAGAAAGGTCTGGTAGCAAGAAAAGCTGCTTCTAGGATGTTGTCATGTGTTTTCGCTCGACGATTCCATTCTTGGGTGGTTGGTTTGGCACTTGTTCCTATAACTCGAATCCTAGCCCGTTATATCCCATTTTAATTTTACACCATTGTGAACCTTACGCCTGTTTTACTCTCTGATCGAGGTTCTCGGCATTGAAAAATCTTCGTAAACTAAATCACACGTGTATATGTTGATATTTAAGAGATCTACAGTCAAGATAATCAAGGGCAATGGTGATATATATGCGGATTAGACACAAAAAAACACTCAACAAATAGCTACAATTTAAGGAATGTGTTTAGTGATGGCATCAGATTCCTAATTGATGGAGAAAGGTCTGGTGGCAAGAAAAGCTGATTCTAGGAGGTTGTCAAGTGTTTTCGCTCGACGGCTCCATTCTTGGGTGGTTGGTTTGGCCATTGTTCCTGTAACTCGAATCCTAGCCTGGTATATCACATTTTAATTTTACACCATTGTGAACCTTACGCCTTTTTGTACTCTCTGATCGAGGTTCTCGGCATTGAAAAATCTTCGTAAACTAAATCACACGTGTATATGTTGACATCTAAGAGATATACAGTCAAGAATATCATGGGCAATGGTGATATATATGCGGATTAGACACCAAAAAAAACTCTTAACACATGGCTACAATTTAAGGAATGTGTTTAGTGACGGCATCGGTTTCCTAATTGATGGAGAAAGGTCTGGTGGCAAGAAAAGCTGCTTCTAGGAGGTTGTCAAGTGTTTTCGCTCGACGATTCCATTCTTGGGTGGTTGCTTTGGCCCGTGTTCCTGTAACTCGAATCCTAGCCCGGTATATCCCATTTTAATTTAACACCATTGTGAACCTTACGCCTTTTTTACTCTCTAATAGAGGTTCTCGGCATTGAAAAATCTTCGTAAACTAAATCACACTTGTATATGTTGACATTTTAGAGATATACAGTCAAGAAAATCAAGGGCAATGGTGATATTTATGCGGATTAGACACCAGAAAAAAACACTCAACAAATTGCTACAATTTAAGGAATGTGTTTAGTGACGGCATCAGATTCCTAATTGATGGAGAAAGGTCTGGTGGCAAGAAAAGCTGCTTCTAGGAGGTTGTCAAGTGTTTTCGCTCGACGGTTCCATTCTTTGGTGGTTGGTTTGGCCATTATTCCTGTAACTCGAATCCTAGCCTGTTATATCCCATTTTAATTTTACACCATTGTGAACCTTACGCCTTTTTTTACTCTCTGATCGAGGTTCTCGGCATTGAAAAATCTTCGTAAACTAAGTCACACGTGTATATGTTGACATTTAAGAGATATACAGTCAAGAAAATCAAGGGCAATGGAGATATATATGCGGATTAGACACCAAAAAAAACTCTTAACACATGGCTACAATTTACGGAATGTGTTTAGTGACGGCATCAGATTCCTAATTGATGGAGAAAGGTCTGGTGGCAAGAAAAACTGCTTCTAGGAGGTTGTCAAGTGTTTTCGCTCGACGATTCCATTCTTGGGTGGTTGCTTTGGCCCTTGTTCCTGTAACTCGAATCCTAGCCCGGTGTATCCCATTTTAATTTTACACCATTGTGAACCTTACGCCTTTTTTACTCTCTGATAGAGGTTCTCGGCATTGAAAAATCTTCGTAAACTAAATCACACGTGTATATGTTGACATTTTAGAGATATACAGTCAAGAAAATCAAGGGCAATGGTGATATATAAGCGGATTAGACACCAAAAAAAAAACACTCAACAAATGGCTACAATTTAAGGAATGTGTTTAGTGACGGCATCAGATTCCTAATTGATGGAGAAAGGTCTGGTGGTAAGAAAAGCTGCTTCTAGGAGGTTGTCAAGTGTTTTCGCTCGATGATTCCATTCTTGGGTGGTTGGTTTGGCCCTTGTTTATGTAACTCGAATCCTAGCCCGGTATATCCCATTTTAATCTTACACCATTGTGAACCTTACGCCTTTTTTTCTCTCTGATCGAGGTTCTCGGCACTGAAAAATCTTCGTAAACTAAATCACACGTGTATATGTTGACATCTAAGAGATATACAGTCAAGAATATCATGGGCAATGGTGATATATATGCGGATTAGACACCAAAAAAAACTCTTAACACATGGCTACAATTTAAGGAATGTGTTTAGTGACGGCATCGGTTTCCTAATTGATGGAGAAAGGTCTGGTGGCAAGAAAAGCTGCTTCTAGGAGGTTGTCAAGTGTTTTCGCTCGACGGTTCCATTCTTGGGTGGTTGGTTTGGCCATTATTCCTGTAACTCGAATCCTAGCCTGGTATATCCCATTTTAATTTTACACCATTGTGAACCTTACGCCTTTTTTTACTCTCTGATCGAGGTTCTCGGCATTGAAAAATCTTCGTAAACTAAGTCACACGTGTATATGTTGACATTAAAGAGATATACAGTCAAGAAAATCAAGGGCAATGGTGATATATATGCGGATTAGACACCAAAAAAAACACTCAACAAATGGCTACAATTTAAGGATTGTGTTTAGTGACGGCATCAGATTCCTAATTGATGGAGAAAGGTCTGGTAGCAAGAAAAGCTGCTTCTAGGATGTTGTCATGTGTTTTCGCTCGACGATTCCATTCTTGGGTGGTTGGTTTGGCACTTGTTCCTATAACTCGAATCCTAGCCCGTTATATCCCATTTTAATTTTACACCATTGTGAACCTTACGCCTGTTTTACTCTCTGATCGAGGTTCTCGGCATTGAAAAATCTTCGTAAACTAAATCACACGTGTATATGTTGATATTTAAGAGATCTACAGTCAAGATAATCAAGGGCAATGGTGATATATATGCGGATTAGACACAAAAAAACACTCAACAAATAGCTACAATTTAAGGAATGTGTTTAGTGATGGCATCAGATTCCTAATTGATGGAGAAAGGTCTGGTGGCAAGAAAAGCTGATTCTAGGAGGTTGTCAAGTGTTTTCGCTCGACGGCTCCATTCTTGGGTGGTTGGTTTGGCCATTGTTCCTGTAACTCGAATCCTAGCCTGGTATATCACATTTTAATTTTACACCATTGTGAACCTTACGCCTTTTTGTACTCTCTGATCGAGGTTCTCGGCATTGAAAAATCTTCGTAAACTAAATCACACGTGTATATGTTGACATCTAAGAGATATACAGTCAAGAATATCATGGGCAATGGTGATATATATGCGGATTAGACACCAAAAAAAACTCTTAACACATGGCTACAATTTAAGGAATGTGTTTAGTGACGGCATCGGTTTCCTAATTGATGGAGAAAGGTCTGGTGGCAAGAAAAGCTGCTTCTAGGAGGTTGTCAAGTGTTTTCGCTCGACGATTCCATTCTTGGGTGGTTGCTTTGGCCCGTGTTCCTGTAACTCGAATCCTAGCCCGGTATATCCCATTTTAATTTAACACCATTGTGAACCTTACGCCTTTTTTACTCTCTAATAGAGGTTCTCGGCATTGAAAAATCTTCGTAAACTAAATCACACTTGTATATGTTGACATTTTAGAGATATACAGTCAAGAAAATCAAGGGCAATGGTGATATCTAAGCGGATTAGACACAAAAAAAAACACTCAATAAATGGCTACAATTTAAGGATTGTGTTTAGTGACGGCATCAGATTCCTAATTGATGGAGAAAGGTCTGGTGGCAAGAAAAGCTGCTTCTAGGAGGTTGTCAAGTGTTTTCGCTCGACGATTCCATTCTTGGGTGGTTGGTTTGGCACTTGTTCCTGTAACTCGAATCCTAGCCCGTTATATCCCATTTTAATTTTACACCATTGTGAACCTTACGCCTGTTTTACTCTCTGATCGAGGTTCTCGGCATTGAAAAATCTTCGTAAACTAAATCACACGTGTATATGTTGATATTTAAGAGATATACAGTCAAGAAAATCAAGAGCAATGGTGATATATATGCGGATTAGACACCAAAAAAAAACTCTTAACAAATAGCTACAATTTAAGTAATGTGTTTAGTGACGGCATCAGATTACTAATTGATGGAGAAAGGTCTGGTGGCAAGAAAAACTGCTTCTAGGAGGTTGTCAAGTGTTTTCGCTCGACGGTTCCATTCTTCGGTGGTTGGTTTGGCCATTGTTCCTGTAACTCAAATCCTAGCCTGGTATATCCCATTTTAATTTTACACCATTGTGAACCTTACGGCTTTTTTACTCTCTGATCGAGGTTCTTGGCATTGAAAAATCTTCGTAAACTAAGTCACACGTGTATATGCTGACATTTAAGAGATATACAGTCAAGAGAATCAAGGACAATGGTGATATATATGCGGATTAGACACAAAAAAAAAAAACACTCAACAAATGGCTACAATTTAAGGAATGTGTTTAGTGACGGCATCATTTTCCTAATTGATGGTGAAAGGTCTGGTGGCAAGAAAAGCTGCTTCTAGGAGGTTGTGAAGTGTTTTCGCTCGACGATTCCATTCTTGGGTGGTTGCTTTGGCCCTTGTTCCTGTAACTCGAATCCTAGCCCGGTATATCCCATTTTAATTTTACACCATTGTGAACCTTACGTCTTTTTTACTCTCTGATAGAGGTTCTCGGCATTGAAAAATCTTCGTAAACTAAATCACACGTGTATATATTGACATTTTAGAGATATACAGTCAAGAAAATCATGGGCAATGGTGATATATAAGCGGATTAGACACCAAAAAAAACACTCAACAAATGGCTACAATTTAAGGAATGTGTTTAGTGACGGCATCAGATTCCTAATTGATGGAGAAAGGTCTGGTGGCAAGAAAAGCTGCTTCTAGGAGGTTAAAAAGTGTTTTCGCTCGATGATTCCATTCTTGGGTGGTTGGTTTGGCACTTGTTCGTGTAACTCGAATCCTAGCCCGTTATATTCCATTTTAATTTTACACCATTGTGAACCTTGCGCCTGTTTTACTCTCTGATCGAGGTTCTCGGCATTGAAAAATCTTCGTAAACTAAATCACACGTGTATATGTTAATATTTAAGAGATATACAGTCAAGAAAATCAAGGGTAATGGTGATATCTAAGCGGATTAGATTCCTAATTTTACACCATTGTGAACCTTACGTCTTTTTTACTCTCTGATAGAGGTTCTCGGCATTGAAAAATCTTCGTAAACTAAATCACACGTGTATATATTGACATTTTAGAGATATACAGTCAAGAAAATCATGGGCAATGGTGATATATAAGCGGATTAGACACCAAAAAAAACACTCAACAAATAGCTACAATTTAAGGAATGGGTTTAGTGACGGCATCAGATTCCTAATTGATGGAGAAAGGTCTGGTGGCAAGAAAAGCTGCTTCTAGGAGGTTGTCAAGTGTTTTCGCTCGACGATTCCATTCTTGGGTGGTTGGTTTGGCACTTGTTCCTGTAACTCGAATCCTAGCCCGTTATATCCCATTTTAATTTTACACCATTGTGAACCTTACGCCTTTTTTACTCTCTGATCGAGGTTCTCGGCATTGAAAAATCTTCGTAAACCAAATCACACGTGTATATGTTGACATTTAAGAGATATACAGTCAAGAAAATCAACGGCAATGGTGATATATATGCGGATTAGACATCAAAAAAAACTCATAACACATGGCTACAATTTAAGGAATGTGTTTAGTGACGGAATCAGATTCCTAATTGATGGAGAAAGGTCTGGTGGCAAGAAAAGCTGCTTCTAGGAGGTTGTCAAGTGTTTTCGCTCGACGGTTCCATTCTTGGGTGGTTGGTTTGGCCATTGTTCCTGTAACTCGAATCCTAGCCTGGTATATCCCATTTTAATTTTACACCATTGTGAACCTTACGCCTTTTTTACTCTCTGATCGAGGTTCTCGGCATTGAAAAATCTTCGTAAACTAAATCACACGTGTATATATTGACATTTAAGAGATATACAGTCAAGAAAATCAAGGGCAATGGTAATATATATGCGGATTAGACACCAAAAAAAACTCTTATCACATGGCTACAATTTACGGAATGTGTTTAGTGACGGCAGCAGATTCCTAATTGATGGAGAAAGGTCTGGTGGCAAGAAAAACTGCTTCTAGGAGGTTGTCAAGTGTTTTCGCTCGACGGTTCCATTCTTGGGTTGTTGCTTTGGCGCTTGTTCCTGTAACTCGAATCCTAGCCCGGTGTATCCCATTTTAATTTTACACCATTGTGAACCTTACGCCTTTTTTACTCTCTGATCGAGGTTCTCGGCATTGAAAAATCTTCGTAAACTAAATCACACGTGTATATGTTAATATTTAAGAGATATACAGTCAAGAAAATCAAGGGCAATGGTGATATATATGCGGATTAGACACCAAAAAAAACACTCAACAAATAGCTACAATTTAAGGAATGTGTTTAGTGACGGCATCAGATTCCTAATTGATGGAGAAAGGTCTGGTGGCAAGAAAAGCTGCTTCTAGGAGGTTGTCAAGTGTTTTCGCTCGACAGTTCCATTCCTGGGTGGTTGGTTTGGCCATTGTTCCTGTAACTCGAATCCTAGCCTGGTATGTCCCATTTTAATTTTACACCATTGTGAACCTTACGCCTTTTTTACTCTCTGATCGAGGTTCTCGGCATTGAAAAATCTTCGAAAACCAAATCACACGTGTATATGTTGACATTTAAGAGATATACAGTCAAGAAAATCAAG
>JARYGA010035344.1:0-27414 GCA_030545235.1 Helianthus tuberosus | reverse complement strand
TGTAACTCGAATCCTAGCCCGGTATATCCCATTTTAGTTTTACACCATTGTGAACCTTACGCCTTTTTTACTCTCTGATCGAGGTTCTCGGCATTGAAAAATCTTCGTAAACTAAATCACACGTGTATATGTTGACATTTAAGAGTTATACAGTCAAGAAAATCAAGAGCAATGGTGATATATATGCGGATTAGACACCAAAAAATAAACATTTAAAAAATGGCTACAATTTAAGGAATGTGTTTAATGATGGCATCAAATTCCTAATTGATGGAGAAAGGTCTTGTGGCAAGAAAAGTTGCTTTCAAGAGGTTGTCAAGTGTTTTCGCTCGACGATTCCATTCTTGGGTTGTTGTTTGGCCCATGTTCTTGTAACTCGAATCCATGCCCGATATATCCCATTTTAGTTTTACACCAATGTGAACCTTACTCCTTTTTTACACTCTGATCGAGGTTCTCGGCATTGAAAAATCTTCGTAAACTAAATCACATGTGTATATGTTGACATTTAAGAGATATACAGTCAAAAAAATCAAGAGGAATGGTGATATATATGAGGATTAGACACCAAAAAATAAACATTCAAAAAATAGCTACAATTTAAGGAATGTGTTTAGAGATGGCATCAGATTCCTAATTGATGGAGAAAAGTCTGATGGCAAGAAACGCTGCTTCCCGGAGGTTGTCGAGTGTTTTCGCTCGACGATTCCATTCTTGGGTGGTTGGTTTGGCCCTTGTTCCTGTAACTCGAACCCTAGCCCGGTATATCCCATTTTAGTTTTACACCATTGTGAACCTTACCCCTTTTTACTCTCTGATCGAGGTTCTCGGCATTGAAAAATCTTCGTAAACTAAATCATATGTGTATATGTTGACATTTAAGAGATATACAGTCAAGAAAATATAGAGCAATGTTGATATATATGCAGATTAGACACTAAAAAATAAACACTCAAAAAATAGCTACAATTTAAGGAATGTGTTTAATAACGAAATCATATTCCTAATTGATGGAGAAATGTCTTTTGGCAAGAAAAGCTGCTTCCAGGAGGTTGTCAAGTGTTTTCGCTCGATGATTCCATTCTTGGGTGGTCGGTTTGGCCCTTGTTCCTGTAACTCGAATCCTAGCCCGGTATATCCCATTTTAGTTTTACACCATTGTGAACCTTACGCCTTTTTTACTCTCTGATCGAGGTTCTCGGCATTGAAAAATCTTCGTAAACTAAATCACACGTGTATATGTTGACATTTAAGAGTTATACAATCAAGAAAATCAAGAGCAATGGTGATATATATGCGGATTAGACACAAAAAAATAAACATTTAAAAAATGGCTACGATTTAAGGAATGTGTTTAATGATGGCATCAAATTCCTAATTGATGGAGAAAGGTCTTGTGGCAAGAAAAGTTGCTTTCAGGAGGTTGTCAAGTGTTTTCGCTCGACGATTCCATTCTTGGGTTATTGGTTTGGCCCTTGTTCTTGTAACTCGAATCCAAGCCCGATATATCCCATTTTAGTTTTACACCAATTTGAACCTTACTCCTTTTTTACACTCTGATCAAGGTTCTTGGCATTGAAAAATCTTCGTAAACTAAATCACACGTGTATATGTTGACATTTAAGAGATTGTTGGTGCAGTCATCTGTCGTCTTCGTCTTATGTCGAGTCTAGAGTTCAGTGCGAATCTAATCAAGGTTGAGAGTTTCGCTTGAAAGAATTAGGTTTCGCTTGAAGCATGTTCAAGCGAAATCATGAGTATGAGATTTCGCTTGAAGCATGTCCAAGCGAAATCTAAACTCTATATATAGGTTGATTGACTTGTCATTTGGAACGAAGTTCAGAAGTGATACCGAGGTGCTGCCGGTTTTCCTTTTGATTGTAAACTGTGTAATATCAATATACAAAAGGTTTAAAGTGTGAAACAAGCTGTTTACAAATCCGTTTCTCTGTTTCCGCCTTTGAAACGGACTAGAACTCTTCCAAACGACTCGTTTAGGTCGGAATCCGATCCTACAATTGGTATCAGAGCCAGTGAAGAAGAGTTTTTGTTGATTCAGCCATAAAATCTGTTTCTACACCATTCTTTTTGAAAATTTTAAATTTTTTACGGATAAATTCGGTTCAAACTTTCACAATACATGCGAAAACATGTTTTAACAAATCCTTGAGACTTTCAGATCTAAAATCAGATTAAAAATGGATTAATTGGACCAAAATCAGATAGAATTGGCTGACATCAGCAGGTTTCGCTTCAGAATACTTGTTGATTTCGCTTCAAGTTGATGTATTTTTGTTGATTTCGCTTGAGAACATTATCTGATTTCGCTTGAGAGGTTGAATTACATGGATTTCGCTTCAGATTTGTGTTAGATTTTGCTTGAGAATTCAAATGTCACTAGATTTCGCTTGAATATTGTGTGATAATTGAAGATTTCGCTTGAGAGTTTGAAGCGAAATTGAAGATTTCGCTTGAGGTACTTGTCGATTTCTACAAGAGATTCAAGTTGCTAAAAAAATGGATTCCGAGTTCTACAACGCATTTGCTACACCCTCGACTACTCCAGCTTCAATTGTTCAAAACATGAAGGAAGAAAATGAAACCGGAACAATGCAAAAACCCCCGAAGCTTATGGGAATTGAGGAGTATCATGGATGGAAGAATCGCTTTGAGAATTGGGTTCATGCAAACCATCTGAGAGCTTGGGAAAGCATTGAAGCAGCATACATCAGACCACAGACTGCTATGAATGTTGATAAGATTATCTCGAAATTTTCAGATCAAGAGAGAGAAAGTTATAAAGGAGAGAAAATGATGATAAGTCTGTTGCAGCAAGCTATAACAGAGGATATATTTGTTTTGCTTCAGCATGATGGAAATGCGTTTTCGATCTGGAAAGCTCTTGAGAAGAAGTTTGAAGGAAGTACAGAGATGCTTCAGAGTAAAGCAGCATTACTGAAGAAGGAGTTTGAGTTATTTACAAGCATGCCTGGTGAGACTACAAAGACTCTCATTGAGAGATACTGTCATCTTGTACGCACCATGTCCCAGTTGAAGATCACTAAAACTCCAGCAGAATGGGTGGAAAAGCTTGCTGACGCTTTACCACAAAAGGAATGGGGTACATATCTCATGATTCTGAAGAATTCTGGACAGTTTAGCAGATTGTCGATTGGTCAGTTTATTGAAAAACTAGAAGCACAAGATCTTGAACAACAGAAGATTGCAAGAATGAATAGTTCAAGCAATCAACAAGACGTCAAATTGTATTACAAAGGAAATATTCAAACTGTTGAAGCAAGTCCAAAGATCCAAACTGCATTTAGTGCTGGAAATCAATCTACTCCAAGCAGTCAAGGATCAGTCAACACAAGTGGGTTCTCAACGGTGAATCCTCCAAATGTTCAAAGTTCATCTGCTGGAAATGGTCATTTGATTCAGTGCAATGTAGCTCTACATCTTCAAAACGGTCAAAATTATTCTGAAGAAGTTGTTAAGCATCATATGGGATTATTGGTCACTGCATTAGAATCTTATGAAGGGTTAATTGCAGGAAAAATTGGTAATCCGATGCTTACAAAGGAAGATTATGACCAAATTGATGCAAAAGAACTAGAACTGATGGATATTAAATGGGCTTTAGCTAGTGTTTTGAGGAGAGCAGAAAAATTTAGATTGGTTACAGGAAGAACTGATTTCTTGGATGCAAATCTTTCTAATCTTGGATTTGATAAATCTAAAGTTGTTTGTTTTCGTTGCAGGGAGAAAGGTCACTTTAAACGGGAGTGCAAGAATCAGGAACCGAGAGGAGCAAAGGAATCTGCTGGGAAAGATGATTATTATCGGAAGACCATTTATCAGCAAATCACTCATCAACCACATCAACAAAAAGAGCCTCAAACGGCACATGGAAAAATGATCGAGGATGCAAATAGGAAAGCTTATTATGGCATCATGGATCAAGATGACGAGAAATTGGCTGAAGGATTTAGCTGGGACAAGTACATTCCAGCTGATTCAAATGTTGGAGCATTTATTGCTCATATTATTCGAAAGCCGGAAATGCTGAAGGAATGGATGGAAGTGTTATCTGATGATGAGAAAAGTGAAGATGAAGGATCTGTTTCATCTGAAAACAGTTCGTCAGAGACAAGTGATAGTGATGAAGAGCTTGAACAGATAAATGTTGGAAAAACTCATTTATCTTCTGATGCTTTTGAATTTTATTTTGAAGAAAAATTGAAGAAACTAAAAGAGGAGAAAGCTGCAAAAGTAATGAAGGAAGTCAAAGTTGTTGAGAAGATTGTTGAAGTGGAAAAAGTGGTTGAAGTTGAGAAGATTGTGGAAGTTGAAAAGATTGTTGAAGTCACAAAACCTTGTCTTATATGTTTGGAATCTTGCAAACAATGTGAAGAAAAAGACGAGAGGTTTAGTGATTCAGAGAAGATGAAAGAAAAGTTGGTGTTTGATTTAAAGAATGTGAAAGAATCATATGATGTATTGAACAGAACAGTGAATAGTTTGCAGAAAACTAATTCAGAAAGAGAAGCTGCTTTGAAGATGTTGAATGCAACAATGATGTCGAAGCAAAAAGAGATAAATTTTTACATCGAAGAATGTGCTAAATGGAAGCAAGAGTTAGATGGTGAAAAAGTAGAAAATGAAAGAATTAGACGATTGCTGAAAAGTTATACAAGTTGTGATTATATAATTGATAGAATTTACCCTACTGTTGCAGGTTTCGAGGCATTTAAAGATGAAGATAAAAACAAGAAATCAAAGAAGAAAACGGATACTGGTAAGAAACAGAACGTCTGTTATAACAAGTGTCCGCCTCCAATTTGGGAAGGGTATTCGCCTAGAAAACTGAATGAGGAACAAGTCCAAAAGGCAGTCAATCTAAAGTTAGAATCCGAGTTAATCGATGTGTTACCAGACAATATTGATGTCACGTTCACAACGTCCGACACAGATCATGAGTCCGAACTGATAAAACGAGTGGTCGATCAGGTGTTGGATAAGGATGAGGAGTCAGAGTCAAAGTCCGAGTCCGAAAGTTCGTGTCAGTCAGTCGGGAGTTCGAGTTCGTCCGAAAAGAGTTCAAAGTCGTCGGGAAAACGGGTTTATAGTAAAGAGTTTTTATTGTCAAAATCTAATTTGAATGATGAAACATTTGAAGTTGTTTATACTTTGAATGATTCTGACAAATTATATTTTGATAAAGAATTCCCAATTAGAAGTGTTTGGTTTGACATGATTAAAAAGGTTTTCAAAATGACAGAAATTAACATTTCTGAAATTAAAGATTTAAATCCTACTGGAAAACCTAAAAAATACACTTCAAGAGTTCAATAACGGTTAAACAAGAAAAAAGGTTACAATTCTGGTTCTGGTTTTCAAAAGAAACCAAACCACAATCATAGCTACAAAAAGAAAGGACTTGGTTTTATTCCACCTGAAAATTATAAAAATGAGAAAATTTCTAAAACAAATACAAAATATGTTGCAGGAACTAGCCATGAAGAAGAATCAAAAAGCTCATTCTGGAAGCAATCAAACACAGAATTTCTTGCAAAGAAAGTTAAGAATGAAGCTTATCAAAGAAAGGAGACAAGAACCTGTTACAGATGCAATGAAGTTGGTCATATTGCATGGAACTGTCCCCAAGCAACAAAAACAAAACAGGGAGTCTCACAAAAACTGAAAGAAGTTATTGTTGACAAAGCTGAACAACCAACTGAAAGATTCAAAGTATTCAAAAATTCAACATATGAAGTTGGAGAGTGTTCAAAAAGATTTTACAAGAAAAGGGGAAATCTTGACAACCAAGCTTGGGTTGTTAAGAAATCAGAGGTAAAATCTGGCGATGAATCTGATTCCACAAAATCAGAGGAGCCACAGGTTGAGGTAAAAAGTGAAAACTCAGTTCCTCCAATGGATGATGAGAACTTTCCATCATTGAGGACTGAATATTTTAAATCAAAAGTTGGGAAAGTTGAGATCTCAAATCAATTCTATTCTGAACAGAAAGAATTTGATGTTGAGAAAGCGTTTAATGGGAACATTAAAAAGATGATTGGTAAAATGATTGATGGGAAGGTTAAAGGGGTAAAGGAGTTTTATGCTACAAAGAAGGCAACCTATAGCCCAACCCCTAGTGAAGTTGAGAAGCTTACACCCAAGGCTGGTCAGGCTTGGGTGGATATTTTCTTTCACTGAAAAACCTGACTTGCCGGAGATCCCAAGTTTGTAATTGCGGATCAGGAATCGGCATCTTTCTTAGTGATTGATAGTGTGAATGAATCTTAAAGTTTGTTAAATTTTACAGGTTAAGTATGACTTGCCGGAGCTTCCAGGTTGGTAAGAGTGGAGCAGGAATCGGCATCATTCTTTATTTCAGATTTTGATTGTGTTTATTTACAAGTGGTTGAAAGAGGTTTTCAACGTCAAGTGGTAAATCAAGGACATTAAATTGTACTTGATTTTCTACAAATGATTGAGGAACGATATGATGAACCCCTAACTTTACAAATGGTAAAATCAACAAAACTTATTTTCCGGAAAAATCATTTTGGTTAAAACAAACTTAAGTGTTTTGAAATCATAATGAGAAAATAGTTTTGTGATAGGGGGAGATCTGATTGTTTATGCCAGGTGGATGGAGAATTGAGGTGATTTGATATTGGTTGTCACTTTATTGTACAGTTTATTTTCAAATTTCCTTTCATGTGTTTGTATTTTAGGGGGAGTAGAAAATTTCAGAAAATCCAAAAACATTTGAAAATTTGAAAAAGTCAAAAACATGATAAAATCAAAAATGAGTTTCGTTGTGAATTGAGGAAATGATAGTACATCAGTGGACTGTCACAGCATGCTAAAGATATGTAAAGTAAAAATGTGATAAACAATCTCACTGTGGATATGTCAGTAGGTTTTTGCACATTTAGTAAATTGTGACGAGATATAAACATAAAATTTACTTGCGTCTACGTGGGGAACACCTCCAGGATATATAGGTAACCCCTGAAATCTTGGTTGAAGGGTCCCATATTCTGAGATACTAGGTCTTTATACTCAGTGATATCTGGGGTATTATCCCGGGACTTCTGATTTTGCGGAAGCAATGGCCTAGTCCCCGGAGAATACTTTCCGCTTGCTTGAAATATAGCATCGCCCTCAGCTAAAAAATGATAAAACATTGAAAAATGCTAATCATGGCTGTTGTAATACAAAAGATCCTCTAAAGGGGACACACCTAAAAGTCAACTAGGCTCTCTGCTGAACGGAAGTTCTGACCTGAGCTATCACGGTTGCATAATTTATTCCCCTTATAGATATCATCTGTGGTATACTCACCTGTAAGACTGAATATTGGGGTCTGGATACAGGAGTATATACTGAGGTGGGACACATGTAGATGTTTAAGTCCTAAAACACTAATTCATATCTCGAAACAGTTGAACTTTGTGTGAAAAATTAAGTGGACCAGTATACTGACAATCTAAGTGAATTGTTTAGAACTTAAAATGAAATGAAGCTTAACGGTGTTGGTGATTTGTCTCATAAACTGATATGATCCTCTTACACAAATTCACAAAAATATTGTTTGTAAATAGTTCATTTCTGCATTTTATTTCTGTTATTTCAAAATACAAAAAGATTTTCGGTGTGTTTTAGCATAAATTTTGAAAAATCCAAAAAGATTTTAGACAACTGATGTTGAAAAGCTGTTGGTGCACTTATGTCTGCACTTTGTCTGTGTTCAGTCACAATGTAAAACGATGTCTTGTTAGTCTTGTAAGTTTGACCAAGTCAACCATCCTCCTGGTTTGACTTGGCCAAACAGTCAACATTATGTTTGTAAGATGGCTGGGTCGAAGGATGCACCATCGAAGGATTGCATGGATCCTTCGATGATGAGCTCGAAAGATGGACCTTCGATAGATGGACCACGAAAGATCCCATCTTTCGTGATTCATATGGATCGTTCGAGCTGTTCCTAGTCGAAAGATGATCTTTCGACCGGTCTGCATGATCCTTCGACCAGACCTGCAGTGTTCGGGTATAAATACCCGTGTGTTGTGTTCATTTCGATAGTTAGACGGAGATAACAATTAGCAGAGAACACACACACACTTAGAGAGTTTACAGGACTGATTTGTAAACATTGAGCTGTAACTGGACCTTTCATACGTTTAATACAAGTGGTGTTAATCGTTGAACTTTGCGTGTCGTATTATTGTGTGTTCTATCTCGGTTTGCTATTTCGGTTGGATTCCGCACAACCGGAGTGGTTCGTATACAAGGATTAGGCGACTAGATCCTCCCCTAGCCGGACCTACAAGTGGTATCAGAGCCTTGGCTCTTATCCTTGTTAAAACCGAGGTGTTCTTGCTGTTTTTCGGGTTTTTGAAAAGTTAATATTTTCTGGAAAAACTTGTTAAAAGTGGGTTTTTTAGTGAAATTTCGGCCGAAATCGGGTTTCGAACATCTTCGGTTCATCAGGAAACTCGCATATTTGGGCTGTGTTCAAGTGATATTCAAGTTGGTTCTTGTTGAAATACACTCTTTGATCTTAAAATTTTTAAATTACCAAGTGTTTGTGTGTTGGAAAGGGTATTTTGATTATTATATTCGAACCTTACCTGTTTTCGTGCAACCTGCATGGTCTGACCATATCTTCCGCAGAAAGTTTCTACCAACCCATCACCTTTTTCACCAACTTGTCACCGTTTGTCAACTGTGTCAGAACCGTTCGAAAGATATCCTTCGAACTCGAAAGACCATCTTTCGATCAGTGGAGGTTCGATAGATCATCATCCTTCGAACCAAGGAATCATTTCGAAACATTCATCTTTCGGTCTACTGTTCATTTTCGAAAGACTAGGATCCTTCGATTGGGGAGTCTTTCGAAGTCATCTTTCGTGATTTATCTTTCGGTCTACAGTACGTTTTCGAAGGATAAGGATCCTTCGTTGGAGAATCTTTCGAAAACATTGTTCGAAACTCAACAGTGATCTTTCGAACCTTGTTGATCTTTCGAACAGCTGTTGATCTTTCGATCCTTAGTCTGTTTGTATTTAACAGTTTGTATTTTTCAAGTGTCTTTCGACAGGTATCCTTCGGCTGATCAAAAATGAATTCGATGTGGGGTGTTCCGGTAAATACAGAGATGTATTTTGGTACTCCAACTCCGGATTCGGGTTCGCAAGCCAATGCTACATCTACCGGTCAATGGGCATTCGTATCAAATCAAGCTCCAAGTGTTCAAAGCATTTTACTAAGCGAAAGTGAAACGGGAAGTTTGAATAGGCCTCCAAAGTTGATGCATTTAAGTGAATATCCGGGATGGTTTGACAGATTTCATACATATGTCCTTGGTCAAAATACAGAGTTGTGGTTGCGGTTCATCACAGATTTTGATCAAACAATAGAGGTTGCTGCATCATCTGCTGCTACATTTGCAGATCTTACCGAAGATCAAAAGAAAGTCTATGATTTGGAGAAGAAAGCATATGCCATTCTTACTCAGGCATTAAACAAAGATATTTATCATCAATTCGTCAGTTTCAAGACAACGAAGCAGTTGTGGGACGCATTGAAGATAAGGGGCATAGGAAATGAAGCAACACGTCAATTAAGAAAAGATCTGCTAAAGAAAGAGTTTGATGGTTTTGTTTGTATGCAAAATGAATCTCTAGGAGATTTGACAAGTCGATTTACCCATTTGCTGACTGAATTGGCAAATACTGGGGTTGTAACAACTTCAGTAGAGATAGTGAAGAAGTTTGCAGATGCACTGCCACCTCAATGGAGTAATTTCATAGAAATCATGAAGTACAATGGCACTTTGGATACAACAAGCTTCGGTGATTTTGCTCAACTCCTGGAAAACAAGAATCAGGAAGAAACTCTAAAGGCAAAAAGAGTTGCAGTGCCACAAAATCCTGAAATTTATTATGGAACTTCTAGCACTTCTGCAAAACCATCTTCACACGCTCCACTTCAAACAGCATTTGTGTCTAGCACGAGCTTGTATGGTACTCCTCCTCCAACAACAGATATGTTTGGAAATCCGCTTAATCCAGCTCCTCAACCAGCACCACAACAGCAACAGCAAATCAGAACAACTGATATTTTCGGGAATCCACTTCCTCCTCAACAGCAAGCTTGTTATGGAAGTACATCATCTGCTGGTCAACAACCAAAGCCAAATACAGTACGGCTCGACACTTCAAGCTTTTCTAAAGTCAGTGTTGAAGTAGCAAAAGAACATATGGAGCTGCTAAACACTGTGGTGAGCGCATACTGTGGATTAGTGGAGGGTCAGATTGGTAATATTAATCTGACACAAGAAGACTATCAGCAGATAGATAAAGAGGAGATGGAGATGATGGATATCAAGTGGGCCTTTGCCAGTGCTGTTAGGCGAGCAAAGGATTTTATGGAAAGAACAGGCCGAACCAGCTTGGAAAGCAAGAAAGACACCAAGTATGGGTTCGATAAACAAGCTGTTAAATGCTTCAATTGTGGTGAACGTGGTCATTTCAAGCGTGAATGTACAAGACCAGCTCAGCATGGGAACCAGAATCCCTTCAGAGGTCAAGGAAACAGGGCCAATCAGAACCAAGCGAGGAACAATGATCGCACACTGGTGCCTGTCAACAACCAGACCCAAGCAGGACCATCAAATGCCAACCAGGCACTTGTGGTTCAAGTAGATGAAGGCTGTGATTGGTCAATCCAGTTGGGAAATGATGCACCAGATGGAACAGCCTGTTTTGCTGAAGTGGTTAATGGTCTTAAGCACGCCAGTGGTGGAGAATCTTCCACCAATGGCAGTGAATCTTCTGAGGATGAAGACTCTTCCGGTTATAGTGGAAGTTCAGATGAAGAGTCCTCCGCTTCAGGCGATGATCATGTGGATGACACATCAAGTGCGTCAGTCGATGCAAATATTGATGAGCTTTTGGATGAAGTTGCAGCAGGAATTCAAAGAAGATCTATTTTGGTGGATCAAGCTGCTTATTCTTCGTCTTCTCTCCATTCAGCCTTTATGGCGAATGTCGACAGTTCATCAAGTCAGGTATGTGTCGACGAACCCACTTCTGTTAGCTGTAATAACTGTGATAGTTTGCATGTGAGATGTGCTGAGTTGGAAGCAAGCATGTCTGAGTTGCAAGGCAAACACGATGCTTTACAAGCTAGTCTGTTTGAATTGCAAGACAAACATGTTTCTGTGAATGATAGGTGGTGTGAATTGCAAAGCAAACACGAGGCTTTGCAAGAGAAATATGATGTGACATTCATTCACAATCAGAAATTAACAGTGGATCTTTCAAAGTGCACTGAAGCCAACATGTTTTATGGAAACCATGAAAAGGAATTTAAGTCAATGATTAAAACATTAAAGAAAGATAAAACTGAGTTGACTAAAATGGTCTCCAGAAAACAAACCGACATAAACTTGTATATCACTCGCCTTGAGGTGATGCAAAAAGAAATGGCTTGTGTTAAAACAGAAAGTGAGGCGATCCGACTCAAGTTAGACAGTTATTTGAGTTCTAGCTATGTGTTGGATCACATCATTGATGTTCAAAAAGAGAAAAAGGATGTCACATGCATAGGCTATAAGAAATGTCCACCACCCGTGAGAAACAATTTTGATGCTTTGCCTGATGAGGAGTATAGGACTCACTTTGAGCCATCTGTTCCTTTGGACGTTGAGGAATTTGCAACAGGGCTCGGATACAAGAAAGAAGTATCATCCGATTCAGATGTGTCAGCGGATACATTTGTAACTGCTGAACAGAATCAGGATCCTCCAGTTGTGATTGAGGATGCTGATTCTTCTGATGATGAGTCTGATGATACTGATTCGGAAAAGTCTAATGCAGTAATCAAAGAAGAGGACATACCTCTTGAGAATCATATCCTATGTGATCCTCCCACAAAACCTGCTAAGACTGTTCCAACCGAGTCCACATCAGCAAAAGAGTCGGAGAGTGTGGATTTGCTGTACACTCTTGTTGGTGATGATAAAATTTACTCAGACAAAGATTTTCCTATTAAGAATGTTAATCAATCTTCAATAAGTAAAGTCTTTGAAAATTCGACAAGTAAGTTTTTGGGAAAGACAGGACCACATGTTACAGTCACACAGTGTCCTCCTATCCCAAAGGCTGAAGTTAGAAAACAATTTGGAAATAAGAAATTACCAACAGTGCAAACCCAGCAAAATCATACCAAACCCAAAGGTAAAGCACCGACTCAGAGTCAAAGGAAGCCAAATCAGAAGAAGAAGAAAAATGTGAACTTTGTGAAATCGAAGGGAACGGACAAAATTGAAAAGTTTGCAAATCAATCTAATTTAGATTTTGTCCAAAAAGCAACTGTGATGAAAAGGAATGAACCAAGTAGTTCAAAACCTAGTACCTCGGGTTCACAAAGTTCATCATCGGCAAGACGACCACATGATACTTCGGGGTTTGTTGAACGAAGATCATGTTTTGAATGTGGTACAATTCGGCACATTGTCAGAAATTGCCCGTATCTTCATAAGTTAAAAGGAAAAGATGATGATCCCCGTGGCCCAACTGACCGTAGGCGATCTGTTTCTGTAAAACAAGATCCCCGACTCATAAGAGAAAGGGAAAAGAAACAGAAACGCCAACAGGTCAAGAAACTTGAAAAAGAAATTAAAACCGATGTGGTCCACAAACCATCTGTCTCAGTTAAACCAGATAATTCAAAGTTTTCAAAAACTTCAAACAATCAAACTGGTAACACTCAACAGACCTGGAAACCAAAAACGGTTATTGAATCAGGGGGACCATCACAATTTCCAAATCATCAAAAAGTCGAAGTTATTGTTGTTGATAAAAATGGAAGACCCAAGACCACAATGGCTTGGGTCCCCATCTCCAACTAATCGATTGAGTTTATGTGCAGGGTGTTCCAGGAGGAACTATCAGTAGTCATTGGATTGTTGATAGTGGGGCATCCAGGCACATGACAGGCGACATGAAGCTTCTCTACGACGTCAAATCTATTAGAGGAGGTTATGTTGCTTTTGCTGGAGACAAGGGCG
This sequence comes from Helianthus tuberosus, assembly GCA_030545235.1. NCBI lineage: Eukaryota > Viridiplantae > Streptophyta > Magnoliopsida > Asterales > Asteraceae > Helianthus > Helianthus tuberosus. The sequence goes on along the minus strand of JARYGA010035344.1, from coordinate 14,324 downwards.
GATACATTACGGGTGAAGGAATGATTTCCAACGGGGTTGTTAGCTTTGACAAGATCAACTTTGTGCAACAACTTGATCACAATCTTCTTAGTGTTTCTCAAATTTGTGACAAGCAGTTCTCAGTACACTTTGATGCTAATGGATGTTATGTGCTGAAACCCGGCTTCAAAATCCCAAAAGAATGGATTCTCTTGTCGGCTCCAAGGATAAATGATCTGTATGTCCTTGATATGAGCCAAGCTATCACAACGTCTGCACAAGCAACATGTTTCGTTTCTAAAGCCACAGAAAAAGACACAATCTCTTGGCACAGACGAATGGGGCACATTCACTTACGCAAAATGAATCATTTGGTGTCAAATGAATTGGTGAATGGTGTTCCTCTTAAAAATTTCCATCTTCAAGACGTCTGTGTTTCGTGCCAAAAAGGAAAACAAACGAAGAAGCGACACCCCACAAAGAAAGTCAACACAGTGGCTGTTCCTCTTGAACGTTTGCACATGGATTTGTTCGGTCCTGTCAAGCACAAAAGCATTAGGAATGATCAATATTGCCTCGTGATTACTGATGATTATTCAATATTTTCTTGGGTGGCGTTCATGGCACACAAGAGTGAAACCTTCAGTATTATCAAAAACTTGATCATTCAGATTGAGAATCTTTACAACTTGAAGGTTAGGCGGATACGTAGCGACAATGGTACTGAATTCAAAAATCATGCCATGGCGGAGTTTTGCACTTCAAAAGGTATTCTTCACGAATTTAGTGCAGCTTATACTCCTCAGCAGAATGGCGTCGCTGAACGTAAGAACCGCACATTGATCGAGACTGCTAGGACTATGTTGGTAGAGTCGCAGCTGCCCATTCCATTCTGGACTGAAGCTGTGTCCTCTGCATGCTATACTATGAACCGAGTCCTTACAGTCAAAAGGCACAACAAGACCTGCTTTGAGCTTATCAACAAACGGAAACCAGACTTGTCTTATCTTGAACCGTTTGGAGCTCCTTGCACTATTATCGATCCTAATGGAAAGTTCGGGGCAAGATCAATCGAGGGATACTTTCTTGGGTATTCCACCCCAAACTTAAGAGTCTGGAATTTAGAGACTAAAAGGGTCGAGGAATGGTCTGAAGTCAGAGTACAGAGGCATACTTTACCGGTTAGAAATCCTGGTCAGCCTTGGATGTTTGAGTACGATGACTTTTTCAATTCGATCAATGTTGAAGCCGTTGAAGAAAGTGCTGCGGCAAGGATGTTTTTCGAGAGCGACAATGCAACAGATTCACCGTTGGTTCGTCCCATTATAGTCAATCAAGAACCATCTTCAGTGAACAATAATGCTCTCGACAATGAGGTTTTTCAAGATGCTACCGAATTGAACGAATCTTCAGAGGATGACGAATTTCTAGATGCAGATCAAGAAGCTCCAACAGCAGTTCACGGTATTTCAGAGGGTACTCCTCCAGTGGATGTCCCTAGAACAGCTGAAACTTCTGCATCATCCTCTTCGTCAATTCCGGGACTTGAATTGATTGCTGATCTCAATCTCAACAATCTGGGTACAAATATTCCAGTTCAAGATAATCCAGAAACAAGGATTCACAATACCCATCCTCAACAAAACATCATCGGAAATGTACAAAGTGGCGTTCAAACAAGAAACATGTTGCGAAACAACAACAATGCAGGGTTGTATGCAACTATCCGAGAATCTGGTCAACAAAATGATTGGTCTTTCGCGTGTTATGTCTCACAGGAAGAACCAAGAACTTGGAAAGATGCATTAAAGGATAGCTCATGGGTTGAAGCGATGCAGGAAGAACTGCAACAATTCCAGAAGCTTGGTGTCTGGAAACTCGTAGAGAAACCTGCTGGTTACAAGAAGATTGGTACCCGTTGGGTGTTTAAATGCAAAAAGGATGACCGTGGGATCGTTATCCGGAACAAAGCAAGGCTAGTCGTTCAAGGTTTTCGTCAGATTGAAGGAATCGACTACAACGAAGTGTATGCACCTGTTGCACGTCTAGAAGCCATTCGGATCTTTCTGGCTTATGCCTCATTCAAAGGTTTCAAGGTATACCAGATGGACGTGAAGAGTGCTTTCTTACATGGTGTGGTGGAAGAAGAGGTGTACGTCGAACAGCCACCAGGTTTTGAAGATCCTATCCATTCCGATCGGGTTTGGTTGCTCAACAAAGCTCTATATGGTCTACATCAAGCACCGCGAGCTTGGTACGCAACCTTATCTAATTATCTGCTGGAGAATGGTTTTCGCAGAGGTCTTATCGACTGTACTCTCTTCATCAAAGAACAAGATGGAGATCTTCTACTGGTACAGGTATACGTTGATGATATTATTTTTGGTTCTACTAATGATGTTTTGTGTAGGGATTTCGAGCGTGTAATGCAGGATAAATTCGAGATGAGTGCTATGGGGGAAATGACTTTCTTTTTGGGCCTACAAGTACAACAAACAGAGTCTGGGATATTCATCCATCAGACTAAATATGTTGGTGACATCTTGAGCCGGTTCCAGATGTCTGATGCAATGCCCATCGGTACTCCATTGCCACAAAATCACGGAATTACTCCAGACTTGAAGGGTCAAGATGTTAGCCCCTCATTCTATCGCGCGATGATTGGATCTCTTATGTACCTCACAGCATCAAGACCAGATATAATGTACCCAACGTGCCTGCTTGCCAGATATCAAGTGAACCCGAAGGCCTCACATCTTGCAGCTGTAAAAAGGATTTTTCGTTATTTGAAGGGTTGCCCTGACACCGGTCTGTGGTACCCTAGGGATAATAACTTTGACTTGATCGCATTCAGTGATTCTGATTTTGGCGGATGCAAAATCGACGGCAAATCCACAACGGCTGGATGTCAGTTTTTAGGAAGTCGCCTAGTCACATGGCAGTGCAAGAAGCAGACGTGCGTCGCTACGTCAACATGCGAAGCTGAATACATTGCCGCCTCAAGTTGTTGCTCCCAAGTACTGTGGATACAACAGCAAATGCGTGACTACGGTTTTGAATTCCTAACTACTCCTATTTACGTTGATAATTCTGCTGCATTACAGATCACTAAAAATCCTGTGCAGCATTCAAAGACTAAGCACATCGACATTAAGTATCATTTTATACGTGATTGCTTTGAGAAAAGGCTAATCGATGTTGCTTATGTCCACACCGATGACCAACGTGCCGACCTTTTTACCAAAGCTTTTGACAAATCAAGATTTGACTATCTTTTATTGGTAAACGGCATTAAGGTCAAGCAAGAGTAAAACCAACATCGGAAAATCATTTTTGTAAATATCTTTGTGTTTTAAATTTGTCTTAGTTTATTGATTTTAGGGGGAGTAAATCCAAAATTTGAAAATCCAAAAACATTGAAAAATTTCAAAAACACAAAAACAATAGAAAAACAAAAATGAGTTTCCTGGCGAGCAAAAGAGAAAATGATAGTACATCAGTGGTCTGTCTTTACACTCTTTAAACCTTAAATGAAAAACGATAAGCAGCTCTATATAAGATGTATCGGTAGGCTCACAATCATTTTAAAGTGTGCAGGGTGATATAAACTTAAATCGACTGAAGACTGGGTGGGAACCATTCATTGGCATATGGTCTTAGTACCGAAATTTCGTTTGAGAGATTGCCGAGGTTCTGAGATATTCGGTCTTTATGCTGCTTATCATCTGGGTATCATGGTTGTATCTTTTACCGAAAAATAACGGGGACGCAAGTCTAGATCTTCCATGATACTATACATACGTGTACATATTGCATACGACCTCAATAAGTGATCAACAATCACATGTCCAATCAAAATAAGTGATAAAATATCACAAATTCTTTCCGGGTGTCAAGTTCGTCTCTCTGCTGTACGAAAGTACTGACCTGTTCACGGACTTGCTCCTGTGCCCTCATGCATCGAAAACCAAGTTCCTCATCAATAAGTGATTATATCACATAGGGCTTGTTTTCAAATCAAAATAAGTGAGTATCTCACATCCTATACGGTCAAACAGATGATAATCGGTATACTCACCGGTAAGATGAACCCTCGTGCATACCTTGATACGGGAATGTGTCGTGATGTGGATGAACACCGGTCGGTAAGTATAAATCATACCTTAACGTATCCCCTCGCCATGATTACATCTGATAAGTTGAGCTTAAGTGGACAACAATACCGATAATTGTTATAGGATGCTTATCTTAATGTTAACTAATTGAACAACAAGAGCGTTTTGGCATGACCGTAAACTGATATGATTCTCTTACCCTCGAAACTCACAAAAAGAATGTCTGTATATATTTATTTACTGCTTTCAGTCTTTACATTTGAAATATTAAAACACACCTAAAATTGTTTTAATATAAACTTTATAAAAGCCAAAAAGATTTTATTTCTATCTTATTTTCGATCGTACGATGTTGGAGCTCGAGTCTTCGTTACCTGAAACCTGAACGAAAACCGAAAACGACTAAATCTTCATAAACGGTCGAAATTTGCAAGCGTTGAAAGTTAAAATTGAAATGGATAAAATTTGTTAAACTTTCAAACTGTCGGACGGTGTTTGTTTAAAACAATGGTCACATGTGTGTCGTTTGCTTATGATATTCCAGGCGGTTGTTCTCATTACGCGTTTAGATTTCTTGCATGTGCAGATTCTAAAGGCAAGGAGAACATGGTCGATGACAAGCTCCGGAATGAAGACACGACGTGAAGGCACTCAAATGATGAAAATGATCGAGTTGCCGCTGACCATCATCAACACCACAAGGATCTCACTTCATAAAGATAAAGACTTTCACGAGCATAACTCAAGGGGGAGCTTATGTTAAGGGGGAGTTTGTCAACACACTTCCTACATAAAACGGGGAGTTTGTTGGTACACTTTCTGCTTTCAAGACGTGAAGACTTTGAAGATCCTCCGACATTGAAGACTTGAATAGAAGTCAAAGACTTGAAGACACGAGAACTTACAAGATTGAAGATCGAGACAAAGCAACAGCTGATTGTTGATAAGCCAGACAAAGCTACAGCCAAGGGGGAGTTTGTTGGTGCACTTATGTCTGCACTTTGTCTGTATTCGGTCACAATGTAAAACGATGTCTTGTTAGTCTTGTAAGTTTGACCAAGTCAACCATCCTCCTGGTTTGACTTGGCCAAACAGTCAACATTATGTTTGTAAGATGGCTGGGTCGAAGGATGCACCATCGAAGGATTGCATGGATCCTTCGATGATGAGCTCGAAAGATGGACCTTCGATAGATGGACCACGAAAGATCCCATCTTTCGTGATTCATATGGATCGTTCGAGCTGTTCCTAGTCGAAAGATGATCTTTCGACCGGTCTGCATGATCCTTCGACCAGACCTGCAGTGTTCGGGTATAAATACCCATGTGTTGTGTTCATTTCGATAGTTAGACGGAGATAACAATTAGCAGAGAACACACACACACTTAGAGAGTTTACAGGACTGATTTGTAAACATTGAGCTGTAACTGGACCTTTCATACGTTTAATACAAGTGGTGTTAATCGTTGAACTTTGCGTGTCGTATTATTGTGTGTTCTATCTCGGTTTGCTATTTCGGTTGGATTCCGCACAACCGGAGTGGTTCGTATACAAGGATTAGGCGACTAGATCCTCCCCTAGCCGGACCTACAAAAGCTGATTTTCAAAATTCAGAGTGCTAAACATGACGAATAGGTTTGGGTGATTTTGATTGAAAAGTTTTTCAGAAATAAAAATTCGTTAAATGATCATTGTTAATATTTGATTGTATATTGATTGGAGAAGGCTCAGTGTTGGTGTTTGATATTTGACAAATTGTAAAATATTTTATTCTTGTGAAACTTATTTTTGGGTAGAGGATGTGCAGGATAGCAGATAGATTGCCAGGTTCCGATACCTGAGGATTCTGAAATTCTGTAAAAGCCAGACTACGATCCCAGCATGTTTTGAGGGGAAGTCTGTTAGAGAGAGAGAGAATTGGAGATAGAATAGAGCCAGGTAGAGATCCTGAAGGAAGCTTAAAGACTGATAAAGACTGAAGATTAAGAAGACTCGACACTTAAGACTCGTCAACATCTGAGGGGGAGTCTGTTGGTGCACACATCTGTCGTCTTCGTCTTAATATCGAGTCTCGGGTTCGGTTCGGATCTTATCAAGCATGACATCACTAGTGACATCATCACATGACATCACTAGTGACATCACCTTTCATATTCACGTGAGAATTCAAGTCATGCATGGATCAGAATGTTATCATCTCCACAAAAGACAAATCAGATTATCGTTTGCATGGAATTTCGCTTCAAGACAAAATTGTATTTGTCAATTTCGCTTCAAGAGTGCCGCTTGAAGAGTTTCAAGCGAAACCTTATCATCTATAAATAGGTTAGAGTGCATTTCAGTTGTAACAGTTTTTCTCAGAGCTATACCGAAGTGCTGCCAGTTTCTCTTCTGAATGTAAAGGTTGTCAAATCAATATACAAGAGGTTTAAATTGTGAAACAAGCTGTTTACAAATCCGTTTCTCTGTTTCCGCCTTTGAAACGGACTAGAACTCTTTCAAACGACTCGTTTAGGTCGGAATCCGATCCTACAATTGGTATCAGAGCCAGTGAAGAAGGTTTCGCTTCAGAATACTTTCAATGTTTGATATTTGACAAATTGTAAAATATTTTATTCTTGTGAAACTTATTTTTGGGTAGAGGATGTGCAGGATAGCAGATAGAGTGCCAGGTTCCGATACCTGAGGATTCTGAAATTCTGTAAAAGCCAGACTACGATCCCAGCATGTTTTGAGGGGAAGTCTGTTAGAGAGAGAGAGAATTGGAGATAGAATAGAGCCAGGTAGAGATCCTGAAGGAAGCTTAAAGACTGATAAAGACTGAAGATTAAGAAGACTCGACACTTAAGACTCGTCAACATCTGAGGGGGAGTCTGTTGGTGCACACATCTGTCGTCTTCGTCTTAATATCGAGTCTCGGGTTCGGTTCGGATCTTATCAAGCATGACATCACTAGTGACATTTGAATTCTCAAGCGAAATCTAACACAAATCTGAAGCGAAATCCATGTAATTCAACCTCTCAAGCGAAATCAGATAATGTTCTCAAGCGAAATCAACAAAAATACATCAACTTGAAGCGAAATCAACAAGTATTCTGAAGCAAAACCTGCTGATGTCAGCCAATTCGATCTGATTTTGGTCCAATTAATCCATTTTTAATCTGATTTTAGATCTGAAAGTCTCAAGGATTTGTTAAAACATGTTTTCGCATGTATTGTGAAAGTTTGAACCGAATTTATCCGTAAAAAATTTAAAATTTTCAAAAAGAATGGTGTAGAAACAGATTTTATGGCTGAATCAACAAAAACTCTTCTTCACTGGCTCTGATACCAATTGTAGGATCGGATTCCGACCTAAACGAGTCGTTTGAAAGAGTTCTAGTCCGTTTCAAAGGCGGAAACAGAGAAACGGATTTGTAAACAGCTTGTTTCACAATTTAAACCTCTTGTATATATTGGTTTGACAACCTTTACATTCAGAAGAGAAACCGGCAGCACTTCGGTATAGCTCTGAGAAAAACTGTTACAACTGAAATGCACTCTAACCTATTTATAGATGATAAGGTTTCGCTTGAAACTCTTCAAGCGGCACTCTTGAAGCGAAATTGACAAATACTAATAAAGAGTGAAGCACAAAGACTAATAAAGATTGAAGATTGAGGAGACTCAACACTTAAGACTCGTCAACATCTGAGGGGGAGTCTGTTGGTGCAGTCATCTCTCGTCTTCGTCTTATGTCGAGTCTAGAGTTCAGTGCGAATCTAATCAAGGTTGAGAGTTTCGCTTGAAAGAATTAGGTTTCGCTTGAAGCATGTTCAAGCGAAATCATGAGTATGAGATTTCGCTTGAAGCATGTCCAAGCGAAATCTAAACTCTATATATAGGTTGATTGACTTGTCATTTGGAACGAAGTTCAGAAGTGATACCGAGGTGCTGCCGGTTTTCCTTTTGATTGTAAACTGTGTAATATCAATATACAAAAGGTTTAAAGTGTGAAACAAGCTGTTTACAAATCCGTTTCTCTGTTTCCGCCTTTGAAACGGACTAGAACTCTTCCAAACGACTCGTTTAGGTCGGAATCCGATCCTACAGAGATATACAGTCAAACAAATCAAGAGGAATGGTGATATATATGCGGATTAGACACCAAAAAATAAACATTCAAAAAATAGCTACAATTTAAGGAATGTGTTTAGAGACGGCATCAGATTCCTAATTGATGGAGAAAAGTCTGATGGCAAGAAACGCAACTTCCCGGAGGTTGTCGAGTGTTTTCGCTCGACGATTCCATTCTTGGGTGGTTGGTTTGGCCCTTGTTCTTGTAACTCGAATCCTAGCCCGGTATATCCCACTTTAGTTTTACACCATTGTCAACCTTAAGCCTTTTTTAGTCTCTGATCGAGGTTCTCGGCATTGAAAAGTCTTCGTAAACTAAAACACACGTGTATATGTTGATATTTAAGAGATATACGGTCAAGAAAATCAAGAGCAATGGGGATATATATGCGGATTAGACACCAAAATATAAACACTCAAAGAATGGCTTCAATTTAAGGAATGTGTTTAGTGAGGGAATCAGATTCCTAATTGATGGAGAAAGGTCTGGTGGCAAGAAAAACTGCTTCCAGGAGGTTGTCAGGTGTTTTAGCTCGACGATTCCATTCTTGGGTGGTTGGTTTGGCCCTTGTTTTTGTAACTCGAATCCTAGCCCGGTATATCCCATTTCAGTTTTACACCATTGTGAACCTTACCCCTTTTTACTCTCTGATCGAGGTTCTCGGCATTGAAAAATCTTCGTAAACTAAATCATATGTGTATATGTTGACATTTAAGAGATATACAGTCAAGAAATTCTAGAGCAATGTTGACATATATGCAGATTAGACACTAAAAAATAAACACTAAAAAAATAGCTACAATTTAAGGATTGTGTTTAATAACGACATCATATTCCTAATTGATGGAGAAATGTCTGGTGGCAAGAAAAGCTGCTTCCAGGAGGTTGTCAAGTGTTTTCGCTCGATGATTCCATTCTTGGGTGGTCGGTTTAGCCCTTGTTCCTGTAACTCGAATCCTAGCCCGGTATATCCCAATTTAGTTTTACACCATTGTGAACCTTACGCCTTTTTTACTCTCTGATCGAGGTTCTCGGCATTGAAAAATCTTCGTAAACTAAATCACACGTGTATATGTTGACATTTAAGAGTTATACAGTCAAGAAAATCAAGAGCAATGGTGATATATATGCGGATTAGACACCAAAAAATAAACATTTAAAAAATGGCTACAATTTAAGGAATGTGTTTAATGATGGCATCAAATTCCTAATTGATGGAGAAAGGTCTTGTGGCAAGAAAAGTTGCTTTCAGGTGGTTGTCAAGTGTTTTCGCTCGACGATTCCATTTTTGGGTTGTTGGTTTGGCCATTGTTCCTGTAACTCGAATCCAAGCCCGATATATCCCATTTTAGTTTTACACCAATGTGAACCTTACTCCTTTTTTAAACTCTGATTAAGGTTCTCGGCATTGAAAAATCATCGTAAACTAAATCACACGTGTATATGTTGACATTTAAGAGATATACAGTCAAAAAAATCAAGAGGAATGGTGATATATATGCGGATTAGACACCAAAAAATAAACATTCAAAAAATAGCTACAATTTAAGGAATGTGTTTAGAGACGGCATCAGATTCCTAATTGATGGAGAAAGGTCTGATGGCAAGAAACGCAACTTCCCGGAGGTTGTCGAGTGTTTTCGCTCGACGATTCCATTCTTGGGTGGTTGGTTTGGCCCTTGTTCTTGTAACTCGAATCCTAGCCCGGTATATCCCACTCTAGTTTTACACCATTGTCAACCTTAAGCCTTTTTTAGTCTCTGATCGAGGTTCTCGGCATTGAAAAGTCTTCGTAAACTAAAACACACGTGTATATGTTGATATTTAAGAGATATACGGTCAAGAAAATCAAGAGCAATGGGGATATATATGCGGATTAGAAACCAAAAAATAAACACTCAAAGAATGGCTTCAATTTAAGGAATGTGTTTGGTGATGGCATCAGATTCCTAATTAATGCAGAAAGGTCTGCGGGCAAGAAAAGCTGCTTCCAGGAGGTTGTCAAGTGTTTTCGCTCGACGATTCCATTCTTGGGTGGTTGGTTTGGCCCATGTTCCTGTAACTCGAATCATTGCTCGGTATATCCCATTTTAGTTTTACACCATTGTGAACCTTAAGCCTTTTTTACTCTCTGATCGAGGTTCTCGGCATTGAAAAATCTTTGTAAACTGAATCACACGTGTATATGTTGACATTTAAGAGGGATACAGTCAATAAAATCAAGAGCAATGGTGATATATATGTGGATTAGACACCAAAAAATAAACACTCAAAAAATTGCTACAATTTAAGGAATGTGTTTTGTGACGGCATCAGATTCCTAATTGAGGGAGAAAGGTCTAGTGGCAAGAAAAGCTGCTTCTAGGAAGTTGTCAAGTGTTTTCGCTTGACGATTCCATTCTTAGGTGGTTGGTTTGGCCATTGTTCCTGTATCTCGAATCCTAGCCCGGTATATTCCATTTTAGTTTTACACCATTGTGAACCTTACGCCTTTTTTACTCTCTGGTCGACGTTCTCGGCATTGAAAAATCTTCGTAAACTAAATCACACGTGTATAGGTTGACATTTAAGAGTTATACAGTCAAGAAAATCAAGAGCAATGGTGATATATATGCGGATTAGACACCAAAAAATAAACATTTAAAAAATGGCTACAATTTAAGGAATGTGTTTAATGATGGCATCAAATTCCTAATTGATGGAGAAAGGTCTTGTGGCAAGAAAAGTTTCTTTCAGGAGGTTGTCAAGTGTTTTCGCTCGACGATTCCATTCTTGGGTTGTTGGTTTGGCCCTTGTTCTTGTAACTCGAATTCAAGCCCGATATATCCCATTTTAGTTTTACACCAATGTGAACCTTACTCCTTTTTTACACTCTGATCGAGGTTCTCGGCATTGAAAAATCTTCGTAAACTAAATCACACGTGTATATGTTGACATTTAAGAGATATACAATAAAAAAAAACAAGAGGAATGGTGATATATATGCGGATTAGACACCAAAAAATAAACATTCAAAAAATACCTACAATTTAAGGAATGTGTTTAGAGACGCATCAGATTCCTAATTGATGGAGAAAAGTCTGATGGCAAGAAAACGCTGCTTCCCGGAGGTTGTCGAGTGTTTTCGCTCGACGATTCCATTTCTTGGGTGGTTGGTTTGGCCCTTGTTCCTGTAACTCGAATCCTAGCCCGGTATATCCCACTTAAGTTTTACACCATTGTCAACCTTAAGCCTTTTTTACTCTTTGATCGAGTTTTTGGCATTGAAAAGTCTTCGTAAACTAAAAGACACGTGTATATGTTGATATTTAAGAGATATACAATCAAGAAAATCAAGAGCAATGGGGATATATATGCGGATTAGACACCAAAATATAAACACTCAAAGAATGGCTTCAATTTAAGGAATGTGTTTAGTGAGGGAATCAGATTCCTAATTGATGGAGAAAGGTCTGGTGGCAAGAAAAACTGCTTCCAGGAGGTTGTCAGGTGTTTTAGCTCGACGATTCCATTCTTGGGTGGTTGGTTTGGCCCTTGTTTTTGTAACTCGAATCCTAGCCCGGTATATCCCATTTCAGTTTTACACCATTGTGAACCTTACCCCTTTTTACTCTCTGATCGAGGTTCTCGGCATTGAAAAATCTTCGTAAACTAAATCATATGTGTATATGTTGACATTTAAGAGATATACAGTCAAGAAATTCTAGAGCAATGTTGACATATATGCAGATTAGACACTAAAAATTAAACACTAAAAAAATAGCTACAATTTAAGGATTGTGTTTAATAACGACATCATATTCCTAATTGATGGAGAAATGTCTGGTGGCAAGAAAAGCTGCTTCCAGGAGGTTGTCAAGTGTTTTCGCTCGATGATTCCATTCTTGGGTGGTCGGTTTAGCCCTTGTTCCTGTAACTCGAATCCTAGCCCGGTATATCCCATTTTAGTTTTACACCATTGTGAACCTTACGCCTTTTTTACTCTCTGGTCGAGGTTCTCGGCATTGAAAAGTCTTCGTAAACTAAATCACACGTGTATAGGTTGACATTTAAGAGTTATACAGTCAAGAAAATCAAGAGCAATAGTGATATATATGCGGATTAGACACCAAAAAATAAACATTTAAAAAATGGCTACAATTTAAGGAATGTGTTTAATGATGGCATCAAATTCCTTATTGATGGAGAAAGGTCTTGTGGCAAGAAAAGTTGCTTTCAGGAGGTTGTCAAGTGTTTTCGCTCGACTATTCCATTCTTGGGTGGTTGGTTTGGCCCTTGTTCCTGTAACTCGAATCCAAGCCCGATATATCCCATTTTAGTTTTACACCAATGTGAACCTTACTCCTTTTTTAAACTCTGATTAAGGTTCTCGGCATTGAAAAATCATCGTAAACTAAATCACACGTGTATATGTTGACATTTAAGAGATATACAGTCAAAAAAATCAAGAGGAATGGTGATATATATGCGGATTAGACACCAAAAAATAAACATTCAAAAAATAGCTACAATTTAAGGAATGTGTTTAGAGACGGCATCAGATTCCTAATTGATGGAGAAAGGTCTGCGGGCAAGAAAAGCTGCTTCCCGGAGGTTGTCGACTGTTTTCGCTCGACGATTCCATTCTTGGGTGGTTGGTTTGGCCCTTGTTCCTGTAACTCCAATCCTAGCCCTGTATATCCCGCTTTAGTTTTACACCATTGTCAACCTTATGCCTTTTTTACTCTCTGATCGAGGTTCTCGGCATTGAAAAGTCTTCGTAAACTAAACCACACGTGTATATGTTGATATTTAAGAGATATACAGTCAAGAAAATCAAGAGCAATGGGAATATTTATGCGGATTAGACACCAAAAAATAAACACTCAAAGAATGGCTTCAATTTAAGGAATGTGTTTGGTGACGACATCAGATTCCTAATTGATGGAGAAATGTCTGGTGGCATGTAAAGCTACTTCCAGGAGGTTGTCAAGTTTTTTCGCTCGAGGATTCCATTCTTGGGTGGTTGGTTTGGCCCTTGTTCCTGTAACTCGAATCCTAGCCCGGTATATCCCATTTTATTTTTACACGATTGTGAAACTTACGCCTTTTTTACTCTCTAATCGAGGTTCTCGGCATTGAAAAATATTCGTAAACTAAAACACCTGTGTATATGTTGATATTTAAGAGATATACAGTCAAGAAAATCAAGAGCAATGGTGATATATATGCGGATTAGACACCAAAAAATAAACACTCAAAAAATGGCTACAATTTAAGGAATATGTTTACTGATTGCATCAGATTCCTAATTAATGCAGAAAGGTCTGCGGGCAAGAAAAGCTGCTTCCAGGAGGTTGTCAAGTGTTTTCGCTCGACGATTCCATTCTTGGGTGGTTGGTTTGGCCCATGTTCCTGTAACTCGATTCATTGCTCGGTATATCCCATTTTAGTTTTACACCATTGTTATCCTTACGCCTTTTTTACTCTCTGATCGAGGTTCTCGGCATTGAAAAATCATTGTAAACTGAATCACACGTGTATATTTTGACATTTAAGAGATATTCAATTTAAGGAATGTGTTTTGTGACGACATCAGATTCCTAATTGAGGGAGAAAGGTCTAGTGGCAAGAAAAGCTGCTTCCAGGAGGTTGTCAAGTGTTTTCGCTCGACGATTCCATTCTTGGGTGGTTGGTTTGGACATTGTTCCTGTAACTCGAATCCTAGACCGGTATATCCCATTTTAGTTTTACACCATTGTGAACCTTACGCCTTTTTTACTCTCTGATCGAGGTTCTCGGCATTGAAAAATCTTCGTAAACTAAATCACACGTGTATATGTTGACATTTAAGAGATATAAAGTCAAGAAAATCTTGACCAATGGTGATATATATGCGGATTAGACACCAAAAAATAAACACTCAAAAAATGGCTACAATTTAAGGAATGTGTTTAGTGACGGCATCAGATTCCTAATTGATGGAGAAAGGTCTGGTGGCAAGAAAAGCTGCTTCCAGGAGGTTGTCAAGTGTTTTCGCTCGACGATTCCATTCTTGGTGGTTGATTTGGCCCTTGTTCCTGTAACTCGAATCCTAGCCCGGTATATCCCATTTTAGTTTTACACCATTGTT
>JARYGA010035343.1:0-40346 GCA_030545235.1 Helianthus tuberosus | reverse complement strand
AAAACGTTATTTTTTTCCAAAATTCACACTACCGTATGAGCGTCAAGGTGTAGCGGGGGCCACTCCTATTCAAAGGCTATATTCGCCCCCGCATCCATGTTCACCACATCACCCACGTTTCATCTCGATCTGCATATGTTTTTATTATCTTTTTCTTCTTGTTCACGGAATCTTATTGTATCAGATTTTCGAAACACGAACACAAACCTGTTAATAAACAGGTTACACGAAACGACATGTTAAGACAAGAAAAAATTACCAACGTATCATATGACCTGTTTAAGACACGAACACGACTGAATTGGGGAATCTGTGAACCAAATTGGGAATGGTGGTATTTGTGAGAGATTTAAAAATTAGGGTTTTAACCAATTTAGACACGAAACCTTTTAAGGTCTTATCGTGTCGACCTATTTTAGACATGAAACCTGTTAAGGTCAAACACGAAACACGAAACATGATAATTTTGTGTAGGTTCGTGTCGTGTTATCGTGTTCGTGTCAGAATTGTCAGCCCTAATTCAAACTAATAAAAGTTAACCTACAAAATAATTATTTATTTAATGTGATGAGAAATACGAGAGATTAGGGTTTTTCACAGATTGACGGATCAACCTATTACGAACGTAAAATTAGCGGCAACCGTATGAGTTTTGCACGACACGTGTATTCAAGGATTGACACAAATATAACATGTTTAACCTAAAAAAATTATAATTTATTTATATTTTATATCTTATTTAACACAAATATACATATTTTCAATTACCGAAATACAAATGCGTGTAAAAAATTGCTATGCTTAAATTATTAAACCTAATATTCATTTCTCTTTTAACTTTTGAAATTTAGCATAAAATATTCATCATTACAATTTATCACATAAAGCATAAATTATACTATATATATATATATATATATATATATATATATATATATAGGGCTAGGATCATTTTAGAAACATAAATATTTACAAAACTCGCAGAACTCCTAATAAACAATCTTTTTATTTATATATTTTTATGTTTAGGATAATTTTATCATTTATTATGTGTATTTTTACGATTACATACATGTTAAGAGTAATTTTATCATTTTTTATATGTAATTTCATAATTACACATATGTAAACTAGTTTTTTTACATATATGTAATTAGTTATGACACATATATATAATTTTGGCAATTAAACATATGTATGCTACTTTTAACATGTATGTAATCAAAGAAATACATATAATAGATTATAAAAATATCCTAAATACAAAAACTTATATATAAAATGATTGTTTATTACGAGTTCTGAAAGTTCTGTAGTTATTTAGAGTTCTGAAATGAACTCAGCCATATATATATATATATATATATATATATATATATATATATATATATATATATATATATGTGTGTGTGTGTGTAGAGCTTCCTGTAAAAAGAGGGTTTTTTTGTGAGAAAAGTAAGAAAGAATCTACACCATTAGATCTTTGATATAATGGTTGAGATCATAATGACAAAATTGTAAATAATGTTTACTATTAAACATATTAATTTTCTAGATTAACTGTATACAGGTAAATTTAACATTTTTAAATTAAGAAACTAACATTAATGCACATGCAACTTCCTCCCGTCCTTTTTAAAAGTCAATAACTTTTTATACGTAACTTAAAAAAAATTACACCATAATAACGCGTGTTTTTTATCTTTAATATGAGTACCATATTGCTATACTTATATAGAGAAAAAAATATGTTTCGATCAGATGTTTTGTCCATGATGTTTTGTTCATGTTCATACAGTGGTGTTTTAATTGTATTGTGATTCAAAGCGTGGTGTTTTAAACACATACTGGAAAGCGTGGTGTTTTTTATCTACTGGAATGTAGGTTTTAAAACATCATGGTGTTTTAACATATGGAACCTGGAACATCTACTAGCATGCAGATGTAAAACACCATGCATGTAGGTTTAAAACACCATGTACAATAACCATACTATAAACATTATACTAAGAACACATTCTGGAAATGGAGGTAGTGTCTTTAATAGTGTTATATACTTATTGAATGGTGTTATATACTTGTTTAATGATGTTATATAATTATTGAATGGTGTTATATACTTATTGAATGATGTTATATAATTATTGAATGGTGATTTTGCAGTGTTATTCGTAGTGTTTTTATAGAGGTCTTTAAAATGGTGTTTATATACTTATTGAATGATGTTATATACTTATTGAAATATGTTATATAATTATTGAATGGTATTATATAAGTGCTGAATGGTGGTTGCAGTGTTATTCGTAGTGTTTTTTTAGAGAGATCTTTTAAAAAAATCATGTTCCTATAAATAAAGTGGCGGTTAAGGAATGTTTTGAATTAATTGAATACATAATAAAATTACTTGTTTACCCTTTTGAATTAATTTAGATTGAGAACACATGTCATCTCCACAATATTTCTCACACTTCTCACACTTTTAACTTTTTTTACAATAACCTATATATAGGGTAGGGTTCCAGCGTGAACAACCTCCCAAGAGTGAACTGCGTGAACATATCTGGACCCTTGATTTCCTTTTTAGTTGTTAAGGGTATGATTGTAATTATATAAAAAATTAGATTTAAATTATTATTTTAATAATTGAATTAAGTTACATCTTTCCTATTTTAAATTCATTATCCACAATATCTTTTATTTCATTTTTATTTTTCAGATTTCACCACCAGAATTCGGATTATGATTTTTAAGATCCACGTAACCTTCATATTTCAACGGTATACACATGTGTACTTGGATATGAATTGAACAGTACACATGTGTACTCAGAATGGTACATATGTGTAATTAGCTACATAATACATGCATATAAACAAAACCTGTAAAACTATTTTATATTAAGCAAATAACAATTTCCATAATGTTTGCAAAACCAAAAAAAACATACAATTACAAGTTCCAGTTTCGTGAAAACAATAAACGCAACATAATCGGAAAAATAAAAAAGACAGTCTTTTACAACTATTCGCCGCGTTGTATGCTGAATCATCCTTATCGACCAAGCAAACAAACATACGTGAATCATCCTTATCGACCTCATACGTGAATCATCCTTATCGACCTTCCATCTCCACTTTCCTCGTTTACGACGTCTCCTATAATAACACAAAAAACTCAGCAATTAGTACTTTGCATAATTCACAAGTGTACATCAACAACTTTACACATTCAATACACAAAAAAATATATGAGATATCACAAAAACAGACGCTATACACATGTGTACATCGCATTAAAAACATAGCAAAACCAGAATACACATGTGTACAGTGCCTTAAAAACATAGCAAAATCAGAATACACATGTGTACAGCGCCTTAAAAACATAGCAAAATCAGAATACACATGTGTACAACACCTTAAAACCAGAGCAAAAATCAGAATACACATGTGTACAGCGCCTTAAAAACAAGCAAAATCAGAATACACATGTGTACATCGCCTTAAAGCAGAGCAAAATCAGAATACACATGTGTACAACGCCTTAAAAACAGAGCAAAATCAGAGCCTAATAGTCTGGTTGATAGATTTTTCTCATTTTCTGCTTGTAATCATGTTGTATAAACTACATTATTGTCAAATTTTACTCAAAGCAGAAAATAACCTCTTCAATCATAATATGGTGTAGCCAACATGCTTCTACAACCGGAAACATTTCATTTCACAAAAAAAAAACATTGCAAATTATCTCAACATAGATATGTAATTGTGTCACATATCAGGTATAGATAGATTCAAAACAGTGAAAAAACTAATGACACATCTAATAATGACGGTGTATAGTTATAGTCCATTCAAATAACACATCAAAACTGTAGATCTGGTTAGAAATAGACTAGTACCTGAATTTCATGCTCGATGTAGTATAGTTCCCAACAGGCATTGCAACCTTAATGTCGGCCAGGCCCTAATAAACTTCCCAATATTTGGTGCTCTTTCTCTGGCCAGAGCTTTAATCTGATGTTCAAAAATCAACCACAACGGTAACTTGGGCGACGACGATAAAACCTACAAGCTCCGAGTTACCGTTTTCAACACCTCCCTCTGTTCATCAGTCAGAAACCCCTCAAGTGGCGTCACCATTTCCACTCGCAAACCCTACAAAAAAAACCCCAATCTCAACATTAATCACACTGAAATTCAAATCGAGTGAAAGAAACACATAGTTTTGAGATATGAAACCCTAGATCTGCAAACTCTGTAAAAAAAACAAACAAACAAACAAACTCAATGTCGGCGATGAAACAGCGATGTCCCCTTTTTTCTTCGATTCGGATCTGAACAACCATCCGGCGATAATTCTTCGATCTAGGCGATGAAGGTGAGAGAGAAAGTTGGATCTGGGCGATGAAGGTGAGAGAAAGATTGAATATTATGATTTTCTTCGATCTGGATCTGGGCGATGAAGGTGAGAGAAAGTTGGATGATGAAGAAAGATTGAATATGATGATTTGTGAGAGAGAACGAGATTTATGCAATCAGTTTAAAATAGAAATTACACATATACCCTTATTCATTTAATTAATTAGTAACAATTAATCAAATAATTACCATCATGCCATTGACTTAAAATCTCAAGATGATAAAAATCAAGGGCCCAGATCAGTTCACGCTTGGGATTTTGTTCACGTTTGAACCTAATCCTATATATATATATATATAGGGAAGCGCTAAAATGAAAACCACCTCCAATTGTAAGAGCCGAGAGAACCACTTTCTAGCCATTAGATCTTCAAAATGGATGGATGAGATTAAAAGTAATTAAAAATAATATTAAATACTTTTTTCTTATTAGGTCTTTAATATTTTAATACAAAAGAGTAGTTTAGTAAAATTACTCTATTTTGTCTTTTTGTCTTTACTGTTTTTTATTACTTTTTTGTATTATTATATTAGTTTTTATTTTTTAAACATAATTTTTTTATTAAAAGCATTTTTAAATTCACATTTTTTAAACTTTTAACATTTTACATTAAAACTTTTTACGTTTTACATTTTACGTTTTTACGTTAAAGTTTTTACGTTTTACAATTTTACGTTTTACGTTTTTACGTTTTACGTTTTTACGTTTTACGTTTTTACGTTAACCTTTTTACGTTTTACGTTTTACGTTTTACGTTTTATGTTTTTACGTTTTACGTTAAAAACTTTACGTTTTTACGTTAACAATTTTTGCACGTTTTACGTTTTACATTTTACGTTAAAATTTTTACGTTTTACGTTTTACGTTAAACTTTTTACGCTTTACGTTTTACGTTAAACTTTTTACGTTTTTACGTTTTACGTTAAAAAGTTTCGTTGGAGGAAACATTTAGACTTTTATAAAGGTAGTCGTATCGCCTGGTCTCACAAGTAGATTGTTCAAAGAGATTTTAAGAAATCTGTCACGAGCGTTCAACCAAACCTCCATACAACAATTCCAATCTCTGTCATGTGTCGACCACATCCACCGAAATACTACATATTCCACTCTTCAGAACTGGTATTTGGATGCCCATGTTACTCCGATTGGTCAACGAAGGTACATATTTAATTGTTTACTTTTGTAACAATTCATTCACTCTATTTTGTTTTTTTCTTTTTAAATTGCGTATTTCCCTAAACCGGACAAGTATAAAAACCCAGTTTAATTCCTAAACATGTTCACTATTACTACCAGAATCTAAACCCAAAATAACATATCGATTAAACAAAGCAAAACAACAAATCTGTAACACCACGAAAACGGGTTTGGTAATCAAACCACCTTAATATTAATGAACGGGTAAAATACCGTTAATGGTAAAAATTAACCCGGTAAATATTAGGATTTAAATAATTAAACCTAATATTAAATAAAACGTGAATAAAAGCTTTTAAGGAAGTAAAGTTTATAAGAGGCCCGAGTTAACGGGACTTAAAATAAACTAAGTCATAACTTTCCCGAATTCACCAAGTAGCTAGGAACATCAACCTAGTTAAAAAAGTTTCTTAAAACAATGAAGAAAATATGGGTAATAACACTTTTTATAAAGTTACAAAACATGAGGGACTAAAGTTGCTAACAAAGAAATTTGTTTTATTAAAAACAAAACATAAAACACAACACACACATAGAGTGTGTGTGTGTGTGTGCGTACGCCCAAGAGCAAGAACAAGGGCTCCAAACCCTAGTTCAACAAATTGATCAAATTGAAGCCCAAATCAAGAGCCAAATCAATGCATGAACACAAATTCGTGATCACCAAGTCAAGGGGATCGTGAAGTATATTGAATTTCTAACATTCGTGAAGTTGTAAAAAATTTGATAATCATCCTAATCGCGAATTAGGCATGAATTAGAGAAGCTATGGCTAGATTAGTGATGTATACTTGCTTAGGAACGAAACCCTAAGTGAAGATCATACATAACATGCTATGAATTGAATGATTGAATGAATTCCCACACTAGGCTAAGTGGGTATTAGTCATAAGATGAAATTGATGATATGATTATGATTAGAATCATCATGCATGTTAAGTAATCGGGAAATACTTAAACAATTTGCAAGTTTGAGTATTTGATCATAAGTGATAGTGGTGAATTTTGATGTTAATCTTGGTAAAAATAACTAGTTATGAACTAGTTGTAAATGTGTAAAAATGTATGCACATTAGGTGTTTGTTAAAATGCCTAAATGAAAACTAAAGTGTTGAAATTAGAGTGAAAATGTGTATTGAATAATATGGCAAGTTATATGAAATATGAAACAAGAAGAGTTCTAATCATCATGTTGATTTGAACTAATGTTGTAAATCATGTGATCGAAAGTAGTTAACTTTAATAAGCTAAGTTAACTAATCATGAAGTCGAATAGTAGTTTCGACTTATGAAATAAGTGAGATGGAATAGTCGTGAATATTTATGACTAATCTAACCATCTTACAATTTACAATGATAGTTTGACGATTAACAAGCTAGGTGAAAGCTTGGGAACGAAGCGGGTCAAACGAAGCAAGAATGACGGAAAAGCATAATTTGGAAGTAAGGTAAGTATGGCTTACACTAGTCTTATATTTTAGAATATTCTCTTATCGTATTAGTTACGAATAAGATAAATACATAGTTGAGGTATGTTGTTTCGGCGTGTAGACGTACGGAACAAGATAGTCGAGCGTGACAAGAAACCATGTTGATGGTTTAAAAGGAGTTAAATCGGTAATTCGATCATTTTATGACAAATGGAAAATGCACTTTTAAATGGTTACCTTATAGGGTAAACCAAAACAAACAATAAGAGTAAAACGGTAAATTGGTCACGCGTCGACCATAACTATTGGTTTTAAAAGACACTTATGAAGTAAGCCTTAATAGGCCGAAAAGTGTTAAGAAATGAATTATAAGTAAAACGACCGCACGATGTAAATCGGAGCGAGTCATATAGTCGAGATGAAAATACATGTCATCTCGCTAATATAATCGGTCATTTAGACCAAACGGGTCAAAGGGTGAAGATACCACCTTTTGATAACAGCGACTAATGATTCTTGTCGAGTTATATGATTTCAGGAATAAATGTAGAAATGATATTTGCATCGCTATTATTTAGCGAATATTATAGCAAGGCATTAAAACAGGTCAATACATTGACCCGAGCCAGGTATGTGTAATAGAGTAATTATTCATTTAGAACGTAAGGTTCAATGAGCATTAAATGAAGTCTTAGATAGGCAATGGGTTACTTAAATGGGTAAACCGAATGTTTTAAAAGAGGGTCGTGGCGTTTCGAAAAGCATAATGACTTTTCGAACAAGATCATAACTCAAAAGAAGAATTATGGGTCAAACATGCTCTCAAAAGACCTTGTTGTAATTGAAAGACTAAAAAGGACCAAAACGCCCTTGTTAGCTAATTCGAACAAACAACCTTTAAAGGTTGTTTGGAAATGAGTTTTATGATTAGGTAAATACTTAGAATAAGTATAGAAGCTGAAAGAGGTATTATATTAGTCAAATGACACTATTTGAGTTTTTGCCGTAAAATAATGATTCGAGAGGTAAAATTTGGTTTATATATATCACCACATTAAACCCACCAAAAATACAATTGTGGTGGGAGATTATAGGATAAGAAATGTGGTGATGGAATGCTAGAAGCAATCGAAAGCGATTTTAGGCTCGAAAGTGCTTAAATACCCTTAACGGGTCAAAATAAGCATACGAGCGAAAACGGGTTTAAATTGTGTAATAAACCTGTGATTAGAATCAAAAATGGTAGATAACATTAATTTGAAGAAGTGTATGTGATATAGGAATCAAACAAATATGTTTGTTTGATAAATGTGTAAACGGGTCAAAATTTTGTAAAAAGGTAATAAGCCGAAGGCATAAAAGACTCAAAATTTATTAAGCCAGATGTCAGATTTTAAATCCACATGATGGAGAATCAAATTACGGACGCGTAGGAAAAAGAATCGGGTAAAACGGATTAAAAACGAGAGAGTTATGCTCGTTTCCGTGAAATCGGGTCATGCTGGGAATGTACAGCAACAGTTTAAGCAACATTCTGTGAAAAAGAGGGCTAGGCGTCACGCGTAGCCCCTAGGCGTTACGCGACGCCCCCTAGTTCCGGAAAAACTTTATTTTTTGTTGTTTGACCCATGTAACTTGTTTAAACTTATTATTTAACTATCAAAACTAACTTTTAAGTTGGTTTTTATCATAGGTGATCGCCAAGAGTGCTCGGATGAAGATCAAGTTCGATGAGGAACCGAACACGATAAAATAAAAGCTTCCGCGCGGCGTTTCGTCGTATCTTTTAAACGACGAATTCAATTACATTAACTTGTATATTCTTTTAAATTGTAAAAGATTTAATTAACCTGTATTTACAATGTATATGAAACTATAATTACCTGTGTATTTTTGTAAAGTGAACGAAAACTGTAAAATAATAGTAAGGGTGTTACAAGTTGGTAATCAGAGCTCATGGTTAAAAAGTAAAGTGTGTTCGGTTCGAGGCTTGATCGCAAATCCGGTAAGTACATGTATACCAATGGTTTAGTATGATTAAAGTGTTGAGAACAACACATATGGTTATCGTGTAATACACGTTACACCAATAAAAACGATATAGAATAGATATAGTCAATGTTGTAGAAGGCGCTAGGCGCTAGTCGGGCGGTGAGGTACAGCCTAGGGATTAATCGGGATTAATCAGGATTAATCGGGATTAATCGGAATGGGATTTTTATATGTATTTTTTCAAAATTATATATATATACCCAATAATATAAAAATAATACTTCAAAATTCACATAAATACTTCAAGTTTCAGATAGTATGGTTCGATTTTGACCGATTTTGACCAATTTTGACCGCCTAGAACCGCCTAGGACCGATTTTGATCGATTTTGACCGACTAATATTGTCCGATTAATCCGATTTTTGACCGCCTAGGACCGATTAACTCCGACTTTGACCGATTATTACCATGACCGATTTTTTGGACCGACTAGCCTATAATTAATCAGTTAGTCACCGCCTAGCGCCTAGGCGGCGATTAATCGGCCGCCTAGGCCGATTTCTGCAACACTGGATATAGTCAACGAAATTACACGCGTTGATGCGTATAGTAGAAAAGCCTTGTATTATAATACGGGCATCCTTTAATGTTGAAATTACTAATTGTTGTATATGTTTTAGTTGAAGGACACTCGCATATGAGGATAGCGAGAGTTTAACAAATCGCAGATTTGACAGAGGAACGGTCCAAAGAGTATGCTCATCAAGGACCTAAATCGCGTAACGGTCACGAACAAGGCTAATGGCAAGAGAAGCCCGTTAAGGCAAACATTACCAGGTGCACATTTTAAATTTAATTGCACAAATAGTAATATGCAACAAATATGTAGAAATTGAAAGTTGCATATGTAGATTAAAAACTTGGAAAAACCCGAATAGAAAATGTATTCGGGATATTGTTTCCAAGAGAAACAAATAGAGGTATTACTTACATAGGGCGTGATGTGAAAACTATAAAAAGGTCATGCGTGTCATGTGTTAATCGCTTACTCTGGCCAATAAGTAGTGGCATATGATACCATGAACTTCTTATAGCGGACACGTTTACATCCGATGTAGTAAGGACGGGGTTAAAGGGACAAATTAAAAAGTACCCAAATGAATCAGATAAGCAAAATATTTGATCATAATGTAAACGCACAGCCGAGTGACGGAAGCGTATTATATTAGGATAATGAGCCCGAGAGAAGGGACAAAGAAACATGTAAAACGATTAAGATATGCACTGGGAGGGGGTGTACTTACACTCGAACCCAGAGAATGCAAACATGTAAAACGATTAAGATATGCATTGGGAGGGAGTGTACTTACACTCGAACCCAGAGAATGCAAACATGTAAAATGATTAGGATATGCTTTGGGAGGGAGTATACTTGCACTCGAACCCGGAAAATGCAAATATGCCTCTTAACGGGCCGTTTTTGTAAAACGTCAAACTTGAGGACAAATTCGGAATATAAAAAAAGAAGCGAGATCTTAATGCATACCGGGAGGGTTGCAATAATAACGACTTCGGTACAACACCCGGTTGATGGGTAAGAATTAAACGCATGCGTAGACCGAGAAACGGGAACTCGGATAGAAAGTTAAAAGACTCGGGTTTTGAGTCATAACTAAAAGACGACAAGATAATGTAAATAGAAATTTTGAATAAATTATGTTCAACTATTTTAAACTTG
The DNA here is from genome assembly GCA_030545235.1 of Helianthus tuberosus. Taxonomy (NCBI): domain Eukaryota; kingdom Viridiplantae; phylum Streptophyta; class Magnoliopsida; order Asterales; family Asteraceae; genus Helianthus; species Helianthus tuberosus. The sequence continues at coordinate 29,566 of JARYGA010035343.1, read as the reverse complement.
AACGGGTCGAATATAATATCATGCCGAACGGCATGAGTAAACGCAAGCGGGATAAAGGTAGCATTAAATGCAAAAGAGTAATGAGCCCGGTAATGGGACATAACCAAATAAGAATATATGCAAATCAAATAACAGTAAGCATAAGAAGAACTGACGCATGAATGACGTGAGAAATCATAAGTCGGAAAATTGTCCGAAAGGAAACAGTCGTAGCCACGAAACTACAATCAAGGTTAACGGAACCTAAGCTTGAAACTAAATGATTCTTCGAACAAAAACAGGGTGCCTTGACACCAAACATGTATTTTAAGAATGACATGAGTAAGGAGTGATATACGGGATCAACATAACCTTTAGGGTGATAAACAAATGAAAGGTCTACGAGACTAAAACGACCCACAGGTCATGATTAGAAAGAAATTATAAGGACTTCGCCTTAAAGAGGTGAAAGTCTAATCAAAATAGCCCATAAGGCTAAGTGATAAAACCTACGGGTTAATTAGATAAAGCGAGGGAATCAGTTGAGAATCCTCGCATACAACAAAGACCGTAAAAGAATAAATTTTGGACTGTCAATATCCCGGTATGGATAATTGACAAAAGTAAAGAGAAGATGTTAAACTAAAACTTCAGTTTTAGTAAGAAATAACGTTTTTACAAATATAAAATTCTGGTAGGAATTGAAATTGTAAAGGATAAAGATACAGGTCTTGATACTGATAGGTGCAAAATGATATTTTCGAAAATGAAAGGTTGAAATAAACCTAAACATGAAGTGACGCGATCGCAGTCAAGAAAAGTAATGTGAATTATAATCACATTATAGCCCAAGCGATGGGCATAACATAACTGGACTAATAAGTCTAGTTAGTGAGACAGGTAAAGGTTGAAATAACGAGATTACGCTATTTCAAGTTGCATTATGTCATATGAGATACGTATATGCGCCTTGTAACTAAAAATATATTACCATACTTTTCTAGTAATACTAACAATTGGTTAAAATATGAGCAATGCTCAATTGATTATCGAGATCAAATGCATTGAGTTTAAACTCAATGAATTATGTAAGAAAAGGTTTCGAGGACGAAACCTCTTTAAGGGGGGTAGACTTGTAACACCCCGAAAACGGGTTTGGTAATCAAACCACCTTAATATTAATGAACGGGTAAAATACCGTTAGTGGTAAAAATTAACCCGGTAAATATTAGGATTTAAATAATTAAACCTAATATTAAATAAAACGTGAATAAAAGCTTTTAAGGAAGTAAAATTTATAAGAGGCCTGAGTTAACGGGACTTAAAATAAACTAAGTCATAACTTTCCCGAATTCACCAAGTAGCTAGGAACATCAACCTAGTTAAAAAGGTGTCTTAAAACAATGAAGAAAATATGGGTAATAACCCTTTTTATAAAGTTACAAAACATGAAGAACTAAAGTTGCTAACAAAGAAATTTGTTTTATTAAAAACAAAACATAAAACACAACACACACATAGAGTGTGTGTGTGTGCGTACGCCCAGGAGCAAGAACAAGGGCTCCAAACCCTAGTTCAACAAATTGATTAAATTGAAGCCCAAATCAAGAGCCAAATCAATGCATGAACACAAATTCGTGATCACCAAGTCAAGGGGATCGTGAGGTATGTTGAATTTCTAACATTCATGAAGTTGTAAAAATTTGATAATCATCCTAATCGAGAATTAGGCATGAATTAGAGAAGCTATGGCTAGATTAGTGATGTATACTTGCTTAGGAACGAAACCCTAAGTGAAGATCATACATAACATGCTATGAATTGAATGATTGAATGAATTCCCACACTAGGCTAAGTGGGTATTAGTCATAAGATGAAATTGATGATATGATTATGATTAGAATCATCATGCATGTTAAGTAATCGAAATACTTAAACAATTTTCAAGTTTGAGTATTTGATCATAAGTGATAGTGGTGAATTTTGATGTTAATCTTGGTAAAAATAACTAGTTATGAACTAGTTGTAAATGTGTAAAAATGTATGCACATTAGGTGTTTGTTAAAATGCCTAAATGAAAACTAAAGTGTTGAAATTAGAGTGAAAATGTGTATTGAATAATATGGAAAGTTATATGAAATATGAAACAAGAAGAGTTCTAATCATCATGTTGATTTGAACTAATGTTGTAAATCATGTGATCGAAAGTAGTTAACTTTAATAAGCTAAGTTAACTAATCATGAAGTCGAATAGTAGTTTCGACTTATGAAATAAGTGAGATGGAATAGTCGTGAATAATTATGACTAATCTAACCATCTTACAATTTACAATGATAGTTTGACGATTAACAAGCTAGGTGAAAGCTTGGGAACGAAGCGGGTCAAACGAAGCAAGAATGGCGGAAAAGCATAATTTGGAAGTAAAGTAAGTATGGCTTACACTAGTCTTATATTTTAGAATATTCTCTTATCGTATTAGTTACGAATAAGATAAATACATAGTTGAGGTATGATGTTTAGGCGTGTAGACGTACGGAACAAGATAGTCGAGCATGACAAGAAACCATGTTGATGGTTTAAAAGGAGTTAAATCGGTAATTCGATCATTTTATGACAAATGGAAAATGAACTTTTAAATGGTTACTGATGGGTGTGAAGTGTTATTATATTAGGTGTATATTTTAAGCCCCTTTAACACTTTTTTAGTCAAGTTTTAAATTTATAAAACAGGATATTTACTAACACTAAACACACATATGGGCAAGTGCACCCATCGTGAGCGTAGTATAGTGTTGGTAAGATACCGAGGTCGTCCAAGGACACAAGAGCTTTTAGTACCGGTTTATCCTCAACGTCTAATCAAATCAAAAAGTTTTAGAAAAATGTTTTAAGCTAGGAAAAATAAAAACTAACTTAAATGCTGAAAATAAAAATAAAAGAAAAACAGATAGACAAGATGAATCACTTGGTTCCGACTCGTATCTAGTGTAACCTTTGATTATTTCCGCACTTTTGAACTATTTTAAGAGATTATCTTAGTTATTGTAGTAGGCCCCTCTTTTGAAGGTGACGTTACCCTCACCCCAGTAGTTTGAGTCAGCAAGGATACAATCCTAAAATGGTGGATTATTGGAAGATAATTAATTAAGTTATTAATGCAAATTATGGTAGGCCCCTCTTTTGGAGGTGACGTTACCCTCGACTAAGTAGTCTGAGTCAGCAGGGATACAGTCCTAAATAGCCGGGTTATAGTATTAATAGTAGTTAACTTATGAAGGAATCAAAGAGTTTGGACCCCCGCCATCCAATACCGTTAAGTATTGAAGGAGGTCCTACTAAATTTGACCCAGGTCCATTGCAGGACCTCTAAACGCTGAACAATGGCAAGACCTTTACCAAACCGTTCCCTTAACCCCCGACCAGGTAGCCAACATACCTCCATATAGACCGTGGAGATATGAATGGTGAAAATCTTTTATTTTATATAGACAGTAAAATAATGCCAAGACACCACGGACAAACGATAAGGAAAGATCACCTTCAACATAACCAACTAGTTATTAAAGTCATTAATATAAAACCAAGTAAAAAGTGCGAAAAGATTAAAAATAAAAAGTATTACACTAGACACTTCGTCTTCACCAAGTGATGTAAGAGACTTAGGCAAACATGGCCTTGATTGTTAAGAACTCTTACGATCAATCTTGGATCCCGAGACGACTCACACACTCTACGATGGACAATGGATGATGGTGGTGGATGATGGTGTTATGGTGGTGGTGGGTGGTGGGTGAAGTGTGAGAGAGGTGGTGTGCCAAGGGATGGTTTGAGCTTGAGCCAAGCACTTCTATTTATAGGCTGAACAGAAGCTCGGGCACGGCCCCGTGTCCAGTGGGCACGGCCCCATGTCCACATCCTTCTCTTTCTTCATTTATTGTAGCTTGTCTTATTAGTTGACCACGCCCCCGTGTCCGCTGAGCACGACCCCGTGGTGCAGAAGAATCTTTGTACTATGAAGATTTGCTGGATTGTGCGAATCTTATAGTTGACCACGGCCCCGTGTCCGCTGAGCACGGCCCCGTGGTGGGCAATAGAAGCTTCTACCACTTTGTCTTTTCTATTGACACTTGGGCACGCCCCCGTGCTGGCTGAGCACGGGGCGTGTTCAGTCTTCTGTTATCTTGTTTTGCTTGGGAAGATGCTGTCGTGGGGTCGGGCATGTCACGTCTTGTTCCTTTTCTTGTATTTATGTTAGATTTTGATGTCTTTTTGCTTCTTTTGTTAATTTGAGCTCATTTAATCCTGAAAATACAAAAGGAAGACAAAAGCACACTTTTTCCAACATTAGTACTAAAAAAGGGGTTAGTTTTATGCCACAATTGATGAAATTTATATGTTGCATTTTGCACACATCATTACCTTATAGGGTAAACCAAAACAAACAATAAGGGAAAAACGGTAAATTGGTCACGCGTCGACCATAACTATTGGTTTTAAAAGACACATATGAAGTAAGCCTTAATAGGCCGAAAAGTGTTAAGAAATGAATTATAAGTAAAACGACCGCACGATGTAAATCAGAGCGAGTCATATAGTCGAGATGAAAATACATGTCATCTCGCTAATATAATCGGTCATTTAGACCAAACGGGTCAAAGGGTGAAGATACCACCTTTTGATAATAGCGACTAATGATTCTTGTCGAGTTATATGATTTCAGGAATAAATGTAGAAATGATATTTGCATCGCTATTATTTAGCGAATATTATAGCAAGGCATTAAAACATGTCAATACATTGACCCGAGCCAGGTATGTGTAATAGAGTAATTATTCATTTAGAACGTAAGGTTCAATGAGCATTAAATGAAGTCTTAGATAGACAATGGGTTACTTAAATGGGTAAACCGAATGTTTTAAAAGAGGGTCGTGGTGTTTCGAAAAGCATAATGACTTTTCGAACAAGATCATAACTCAAAAGAAGAATTATGGGTCAAACATGCTCTCAAAAGACCTTGTCGTAATTGAAAGACTAAAAAGGACCAAAACGCCCTTGTTAGCTAATTCAAACAAACAACCTTTAAAGGTTGTTTGGAAACGAGTTTTATGATTAGGTAAATACTTAGAATAAGTATAGAAGCTGAAAGAGGTATTATATTAGTCAAATGCACTATTTGTGTTTTTGCCGTAAAATAATGATTCGAGAGGTAAAATTTGGTTTATATATATCACCACATTAAACCCACCATAAATACAGTTGTGGTGGGAGATTATAGGATAATAAATGTGGTGATGGAATGCTAGAAGCAATCGAAAGCGATTTTAGGCTCGAAAGTGCTTAAATACCCTTAACGGGTCAAAATAAGCATACGAGCGAAAACGGGTTTAAATTGTGTAATAAACCTGTGATTAGAATCTAAAATGGTAGATAACATTAATTTGAAGAAGTGTATGTGATATAGGAATCAAACAAATATGTTTGTTTGATAAATGTGTAAACGGGTCAAAATTTTGTAAAAAGGTAATAAGCCGAAGGCATAAAAGTCTCAAAATTTATTAAGCCGGATGTCGGATTTTAAATCCACATTATGGAGAATCAAATTACGGACGCGTAGGAAAAAGAATCGGGTAAAACGGATTAAAAACGAGAGAGTTATGCTCGTTTCCGTGAAATCGGGGCATGCTGGGAATGTACAGCAACAGTTTAAGCAACATTTTGTGAAAAAGAGGGCTAGGCGTGACGCGTAGCCCCTAGGCGTTACGCGACGCCCCCTAGTTCCGAAAAAACTTTATTTTTTTGTTGTTTGACCCATGTAACTTGTTTAAACTTATTATTTAACTATCAAAACTAACTTTTAAGTTGGTTTTGATCATAGGTGATCGCCAAGAGTGCCCGGATGAAGATCAAGCTCGATGAGGAACCGAACACGATAAAATACAAGCTTCCGCGCGGCGTTTCGTCGTATCTTTTAAACGACGAATTCAATTACATTAACTTGGATATTCTTTTAAATTGTAAAAGATTTAATTAACCTGTATTTACAATGTATATGAAACTATAATTACATGTGTATTTTCGTAAAGTGAACGAAAACTGTAATATAATAGTAAGGGTGTTACAAAATCAAACATCACCTGCAACTCATTCATCAAACCCTATTATTCATAACACTCAACTACATATCAAACATCCGATTGATTATTATCCATACGCATTCTTCAAGCCACCTGGACCTGGATCGTCTTCGGCTTCTTGGCTCGGGCGAAGGCAACTTCTCCACAGTCACCGTAAGCACACCGTCCTGACAAACGGCCGATATCTTATCCGTATTCGCATTCTCTGGCAACGGAAACTTCCTCATGAGCTTCCCAATCCTCCTATCCATCCTCACATACTTGACTCCTTCCTTCTCTTCTTCTCGGTTCCTCTCTCCGCTTATCACTAAAACGTTGTCGTCTTCCACCTGCACCTTTATATCCCCCGACTACCACCACCGCTGAAATGCCACCGTCGCCGTCCTCTGGTAGACATAGCCACCTAGACGAGATCTAGTCTAGAAATCGTGGCACCACCTTTATGACAACTCGCATTTTAGAACCTTTCGTTGTGCTTTAAGGTAGCTTGTATGAACTCTATGTGATTAACCAATGTGTTTGTTGCAATGAAATGTTAGGTTACATGTTATGTGATTGTAATGTAAGTTTATGTGTATAAAACAAAGCTTGGTCGCACAACACTTGCTCGATCGCACAAGCTCGTTTGGGCCGCAAACTTTGTCTATAACCCCTCACACTCTTCTCGGCCCAATCATACTCGCTTGTTGTGAACTCGTGACCCAAAGGGGCAGCCCAAGCATGGGTTCGGCCCACTTCTTTTATACGAATACAAACACCCAATGGTAAGGACTGTTTCTCATAATTTACAAGTCAAGAACACACACAAAACCCTAATCCTCTCTCTCCTTCCTCTCTCGATCGACGGTAGCTTTCTCCACTCATCGAGATCCTCTCATCGTGTGGCATCACTTTTCTCATCCAAGTCATCAAGGGCACCCTACACCTCTTGGTTAGTATGAATAGAATTGTTTTGATCTTGTTGATTAGGCTCGATGATGTGCGATCATGTTGGTTTAGGGTTATTGCTAGAAAACGTGATAAATGATATAAACCATGATAATTTGCATAAACGTATGTTAAGGAAACATGATCTTGGTGTTAAACTGTTGATTGAACATACATGAGCACATCACATGAATTGCTAGTGTTCTTAGGGTTAAATTGAGGATTAATCAATAGCTCGGATTAATGTTATGAGGATGATCGATGACTTGGTAGTATAACATGTTCATAGTAGTGTTAGTTCGGTGTTTGGATCTTGAATTATATGTGTTTGATTGATTCATTGTAAATGAAGATGATGTGTTTGATTGATTCATTGTAAATGAAGATGATGGAATTAATCATGAGATAATAATTTCAATGTATGGATCTATGAATAACTGTTTCAAATCCCATGTAACTTGATTGAGAAATTGATGGGCTATAATTAAGGAAACTGTGTAACTGAAATTGGAGACTTGGCTTGATCGCACAAGCCAATCTAATCGCACAATAACACCGAGTCGCACAAGTTGTTGTGACTCGCACAAGGTGTAGTCCAATCGCACAAGCCTTTGGGCTGACAAAAGATTGGGCCGAGTGTTGGGTTAAGTCGCACAAGTCTATGTTGGGCCCATCATGAATCGCACAAACCGGACTCAATCGCACAATCGGGTGGCAGTTGCACAAGCCATTTGGGCTTTGTGCACTGCTGGGCCTTAGCACCATTCGGATCGCACAAGGTCATTCGGGTCGCACAAGACATGTGGGCCTGAATGCCTGGGCCGCACATTTGGGTACTTGATGTTTGGACTGTTATGTAATAAGTATTGATGAACCTGCATGTTAGACCGTATGATATAGAATGATTCCGTCATGCTATGTGTTGTTGCTGTTACGTGTTAAGTGATGTTACTTGTTAAGTATGTGGCTCATTAGTAAACAAAACTGACTAGTATTAATAACCATGATTAGGACGTGGTTGGTAGATCAACTGTGAACAAGTAATTTACATTACCGAGCAATCCAAGGTGAGTTCATTCCTCTTGAGCATGCATCCCGGTGGGTGGGACAATCAAATGGGTATTCCTTAGAGGAATAAGTCTTTTGGGTAAAACTGAGATGTTAGATAATACACTCATTTCCTATCACTTTAAGTTCCATCTTATACCAAATTAGTTACCTGAGAGGTAACGGGGTATTAGTTGATAGCGCTATTAGGCTTGGCAACCTCACACCGTACCTGAGAGGACGGGCGTGAACTAATGACCTTAATCACGCCCAATGCTTAGATAGGGGGCATTGGGCACGGGAAAAATAATCTGGAGCCATCTTGTACGGTACTCGGGTTATTATCAACATTATTATTAACAAACTGGACTAAACACTTGGCAATTAATGTTTTCGTAAAACTATGAACTCACCAGCGTTGTCTGATACACTTATTGCATGCTCGCAGGTCATTAGATTCTTTGGACTAGAAACTTGCTGCCTTGGATTGCTAGAGTAGTCATGGGTCGAGCTTCTAGAATCAAGAATCAACCTTTTCAGTTTTCGCACATTTGGTTTTGCAACATTAAACTATGGTTTATATTATGCTTCCGCTGAATACATTAAACTTGAGTTGTGTTAGAGAATGATTTAATTTAATGAATGGGTTTTCTTATTATATCATGTGTTTGTTCAATATGATTGGTGGCTGGATCCTGGTACGTCACACGCCTAGCGGGGTTTCCGCATGTGGTATTTTGGGGGTGTGACAGTTTGGTATCAGAGCCACTGGTTATAGTGAACTAGGTTTTAAAACGTTTTCATAAAACCATACTATAACCGAACAGTTCTGAAATCGACCATGACACTCAGCTCCAGATAGCAAGGTTCGTTTCTCATTTACTTATTGCACAGCATATCTAGTGTACACTTATGTATGACATTGCATTTGAATGCACACTTAGCACTACCGCATGAGTTCCTGTATTACTAGCCTACATTACGTGATTGATAGTGTGACACTTCCCTGAAACTTCATGATCTGTGTTGTGGTGTCTTTTGTCTTGCTACTCGAATTTGGGGAAGCTTTTAGCACGAGTTGGGAGGAGCTGAGATGAACATGCAAATCGCATTGTCATTATGGGTGCACACATAATAATAAGGGTGCATGTGAGTCCCAGTGAGGCTTAACGAGTGTAAAAGAGTTTATGTTACGTTGTTTGACGTAATGATAGAACTCAGTAATCAGTAGAAGTCATAGCGATGTTTGACTCCTGCTCAATCTCGACCCTTAACCTTTTCCACTCATCTTATATAGAATCATGAGCGGACGAACTGGTGGACGTGGTGGAGGCCGCAGCGGTGGACGTGGCAACATAGTTATGTCCCAGGCTGAATTAACTGATTTGATCAATACTCGTGCGGTTGAAGCCCTAGCGGCTCAGCAGGCTGGTACGATATGTGCCAAATACTCTTTATCCTTGCGTCGTGTACTCGAATCTTACTCGTGTGTTGTATTTTCTTTCGTCCTTAGGTCAACCTGTGAATCATAATCAGAACAATCCACCTATTTGCACATTTAAGACCTTTATGGATTGTAAGCCTCAGACGTTCAGTGGGACTGAAGGAGCAGTGGGATTACTTCGTTGGTTTGAGAAAGCAGAATCGGTCTTTGTCATGTGTAACTGTCCCACTGGGGACAGAGTGAAGTATGATATGGGCACGCTGGAGGATGGTGCCCTAACTTGGTGGAATGCTCAGGTCCAAATGTTGGGTATTGAAATGGCGAACGCAACTACTTGGGACGATTTCAAGGAACTAATGCGAGAGGAATACTGTCCTCAAGATGAGATCCAAAAGTTAGAGAATGAGTACTACAACCTGAAGATGGCAGGCTCTGAAATCGAGGCGTATACGAAGCGGTCTCACGAAGTCGCGAACATGTGTCCTAACTTATCACGACCACCCCATCGTAGGATTGAGCTGTACATCAATGGTCTAGCACCACAAGTCAAGGGTTTGGTCACTACAGCGAATCTCGACAACTTGCCTCGAATTATCCGCTTAGCCCACAAGATCACCGACCAGAAAGTGGAACGTGACCAGTCACAGAAGAAGCCAGACAACAGTAACAACCGCAGTTTTAGTCAGTCATCCTCTGTTAACCAAAACCAGAGCAACAATTCGAATCAGGGCTCTTATGCGGGGAAACAACCAAAGTGTAACAAGTGCAACTACCATCATCGAGGACCGTGCACTCGAATTTCCACAGGTGCAAAAAGGTGGGCCATATGGCAAGGGATTGCAGGGTTCCACTCCCAAAACAGCAGAAACAACAACCTCCACAGCAACAGCAGCCGCAACAACAGGAATGACAACAGCCTCAGCAGAACCAGGGTAATCGTAAGGGGTGTTTCCAGTGCGGAGATAGGGTCATTTTAGGAGAGATTTCCCTCAACTGAATCAGAATGCTGGGAATAATAACAACAACGCTGGGAACTACAACAACGGGAACAATGGTGGGAATGGTGCACGTGGAAGAGTGTTTACCATCGGTGCTGGGAAGCTAGGAATGATGGCAACGTTGTGACCGGTACGTTTTCTGTGAACAATCTATTTGCTTCTGTTTTATTCGACTCTGGAGCCGATTGGAGTTATGTGTCTTTGGGGTTCAGTCGTCAGTTAGGGTTGACTCCTACACCTCTTGTAAACATGTCCTTTTTGGGTGTAAACTTGATCTTATGGGTCAAAAGTTCGACATTGACCTACTTCCCGTTACTCTTGGAAGCTTCGATGTAGTCGTTGGTATGGACTGGTTGTCTAAGCAGCAAGCGGAAATTCTGTGTAAGGAAAAAATTATACGTATGCCTCTCCCCAGTGGAGAATCTCTGTCGGTTCAAGGTCATCGTAGTGGTGAAATGGTTGGTATAATCTCAGCTATGAAAGCCCAGAAGTGCCTATGAAAGGGCTATTCAGCTATTTTAGCACTCATTACTGACACACAGTCTGAAGAGAGGAAAATTGAAGACCTACCTGTAGTTCGTGAGTTTCCCGATGTATTTCCTGAAGAACTTCCTGGTTTACTTCCTCATCGTCAGGTGGAATTTCAGGTTGACCTTACGCCAGGAGCAGCCCCGATTGCTCGGGCTCCTAATCGTCTTGCACCAGGAGAGTTACAAGAACTGTTCAATCAACTCCAAGAACTGTTGGATAGAGGCTTTATCCGACCTAGGTCTTCGCCTTGGGGAGCCCCAGTTCTATTCGTGAAGAATAAAGACGGGTCCTTTCGTATGTGTATAGATTATCGTGAACTCAATAAGGTGACAGTCAAGAACCGTTATCCTTTGTCGCGCATCGACGATCTGTTTGACCAGCTGCAAGGGTCAAGCTTCTACTCGAAAATCGACCTACGATAGGGCTACCATCAGATGAGAGTCCGAGAGGAGGACGTTCCTAAGACGGCTTTTCGAACGCGGTATGCTCACTACGAGTTTTTGGTTATGCCATTTGGGTTAACTAACGCACCAGCTGTTTTCATGGATCTCATGAACCGTGTGTGCAAGCCATACCTCGACGATTTCATCATTGTGTTTTTCGATGACATCTTGATCTATTCTAAGAGCAAGGAGGACCATGAGTGGCACTTGCGTCTTATCTTGGAGCTCCTGAGGAAGGAGCAACTCTATGCGAAGTTTTCTAAGTGCGACTTCTGGATTCGAGAAGTACACTTCCTTGGCCACATTGTTAATGAATTGGGAATACACGTGGACCCCGCCAAGATCGATGCTATCAGAAATTGGGCGGCACCAAAGAATCCTTCGGAGGTGCGACAATTTCAAGGTCTCGCTGGATATTACCGAAGATTTATTAAGGACTTCTCGAGGATCGCTCAACTTCTTACCTCGCTGACACAGAAAGGCGTCGTATATTCTTGGGGAGCGAAGCAGGAGGATGCTTTCCAACTGTTGAAACAAAAACTTTGCAGTGCACCAATCTTGTCTTTACCTGAGGGTACCGAGGATTTTGTGGTGTATTGTGATGCTTTTATTCAGGGTCTCGGTTGTGTGCTGATGTAACGCGAGAAGGTGATAGCTTATGCTTCACGACAGTTGAAGGTTCATGAGAAGAAATACACGACTTAGAGTTGGGGGCTGTGGTTTTCGTGTTAAAAATCTGGAGGCATTACTTGTACGGTACTAAATGCACTATTTATACCGACCACAAGAGCCTTCAACACATTTTTTATCAAAAGGAATTGAATATGCGGCAGCGTCGTTGGGTAGAACTCTTAAACCATATTTGGGGTTTAATTAGCGAGATTCGTGATATTGTCAAAGCTGCGAGACCCCGCACAATTGACGATGCAGTAGAATTAGCCAACACCTTGACCGACGGACTGGTACGCACAAGAGAAGAAAACCGGAAGAAGGAAGTGGCCCAAAAGATTACCCAAGAGTTCCGTGTGGGTAATAGTAGTAATTTCAAGAAGAAGTGAACCGGGCAACCTTCCACTGCTCCATTCTGCGGTACCTGTAAAAGAAAGCATTTTGGAAGATGCAAAGGATATTGCAATTTCTGCAAAATTCCAGGGCATCAAGAAGAAGATTGCAGGAGGAAGAAATCAACAATCTACTTCAACTGTGGAGAAGCTGGACATTTTAGACCAGACTGCCCCAAATTGGTCAAACCAGCTGACAACAAAGCCAAACCGGTAGAAGGAACTACCAAAAAGAATGCAAGACCATTCCAGTTGACTACCCAAGAAGCAGAACTCATCCCAGATGTAATAGCTGGTACGTTCCTAGTTCACGGCGTTTATGCAAAAGTATTATTTGACTCTGGTGCAAACCAAAGTTTTATAAATACTTCATTCTGCCAAGCTCTTAAACTACCCTTAAACAACCTTAGACAAATTTTTACGGTAGAAACCGCTGATGGTATTTCTGTTAACATAGATAAGGTCTTGCAAGAAGAAAAGATTGAACTCTTAGGCCATAAATTTTCTGCAAACCTGTAACCTATGAATTTAGCCGAATTCGATGTTGTGTTAGGAATGGATTGGTTAGTAGCCAACCATGCTCGAATTCTCTGTGATAAGAATTCCATAGAAATACACTCACCCACAGGAGAAGTAGTAATGATTACAGGAGATAAGCCACGTAAGCCAATGAAGTTCATTTCTGTAATAAAAGTTGCTAGTTATTCAAGAAAGCAAGGAATAGTGTATATGATTTCGGTAATCATTAACACTAAAGGTAAGGAACTTAAGGAAATTCCAGTAGTATCAGAATACTCAGATGTATTTCCAGAAGAACTACCTGGATTACTACCCGATAGGGAAGTAGAATTTAGAATTCATCTAATTCCTGGAACTACACCGATAGCTAAGGCACCTTATCGGTTAGCACCCACCGAAATGTTAGAATTGAAAAATCAATTAGAAGAATTGCTCAGTAAAGGATTCATACAACCTAGTTCATCCCCTTGGGGAGCACCAGTGTTGTTCGTAAAGAAGAAAGATGGTTCGATGCGAATGTGTATCGATTATAGGGAATTGAATAAGGTTACAATTAAGAATCGATACCCATTACCTAGGATTGATGATCTTTTCGATCAACTTCAGGGAGCTAGATATTTTTCTAAGATAGATTTACGCTCCGGATACCATCAGTTGAAAGTACAAGAAGAAGACATACCTAAAACTGCCTTCAGAACTAGGTATGGTCATTACGAGTTTACAGTCATGCCCTTTGGATGAACAAATGCTCCTGCAGCATTCATGGACATGATGAATAGGATCTGTAAACCGTACTTGGATAAATTTGTAATTGTCTTTATCGACGATATACTCATTTATTCCAAAAGTCAGGACGAGCATTGTGAGCACCTACATGCACTCTTAACTTTGTCAAGAAAAGAGAAGCTTTACGCCAAATTCTCGAAGTGTGAATTTTGGCTACAGGAGGTACAATTTTTAGGACACATGGTGAATCACGAAGGTATTCACGTAGATCCCTCCAAAATAGAAGCGATCACCAAATGGAAGGTCCCGCAATCAGCTATGGAAGTTAGAAGTTTTCTAGGATTAGCCGGATACTATAGACGATTTATTAAGGATTTTTCCAAAATAGTTGTACCATTAACTAAGCTAACCTGTAAAGCACTGAAATTTGAATGGGGATCTAGACAAGAAGAGGCTTTTAAGATTTTAAAGCAAAGATTAAAAAACGCCCCAATTCTTGCCTTACCAGAAGGGACAGAAGATTTTGAAGTTTATTGTGATGCTTCTAAGCTAGGATTAGGATGTGTGTTAATGCAACGCAAGAAGGTGATTGCGTACGCCTCAAGGCAATTAAAGAAGCACGAAGAAAATTATACGACGCACGACTTAGAATTAGGAGCTATAATGTTTGCCCTTAAGATTTGGAAACACTATCTGTATGGCAGTAAGTTTACAGTCTATACAGATCATAAGAGTTTAAGATACATATTTGGGCAAAAGGAATTAAATATGAGGCAAAGAAGATGGATGGAAATTCTAAGTGATTATGACTGTGATATTCAATATCACGAAGGAAAAGCAAATGTAGTCGCAGATGCCCTAAGTCGTAAGTATCATGAAAAACAAAAGCGAGTTCGTGCTCTTAGATTAAATCTACAGTTAGATTTAATGGAACAACTGAAACACATTCAAGAAACAGTAATCAAGAATGATGCTGAAGGAATGAAGGGAAGAATAAAAGAATTAGAACAAGGAAATGATGGAATTTGGAGATTCCACAAGAAAAGAATTTGGGTACCTAAACAAGGAAACTTAAGAGATAAAATTTTAGAGGAAGCCCATAAATCTAGGTATACCATACATCCTGGTAATAATAAGATGTACCAAGATTTAAGAAGTAACTTCTGGTGGATAGGAATGAAAAAGGATATAGCTAGATATGTATCTAAGTGTCTAACTTGTTCACAAGTTAAGGCAGAACACCAGAAACCTTCAGGATTACTCCAACAATTAGAAATGCTTGTATGGAAATGGGAACTAATAACCATGGACTTTGTTACTAAGTTACCCAAAACTAGAAATGGTAACGACACAATTTGGGTAATTGTGGATCGATTAACCAAATCAGCTCATTTCCTGCCCATGAAGAAACTTTTAGTATGGAAAGATTAGCCAAGTTGTATGTAGACGAGGTAGTATCCTTACATGGAGTCCCACTCTCTATTGTATCGGATAGAGATAGTCGTTTCACTTCACATTTCTGGACAAGTTTCCAAGAAGCAATGGGGACACGATTGAATTTAAGTACAGCCTACCATCCCCAAACAGACGGACAAAGTGAAAGGACGATCCAAACCCTGGAAGACATGCTCAGGGCATGTGTGATAGATTTTGGAGGAAACTGGGACAACCATTTACCTTTAATTGAATTCTCCTATAACAATAGTTATCATTCAATCATTGAAGCTGCCCCGTTCGAAGCATTGTATGGACGAAAGTGTAGAACTCCAGTTTGCTGGGCAGAAATGGGAGAAAGCCAATTATCAGGTCCCGAAATCGTACAAGAAACCACCGACAAGATAACTCAAATCAAGGAAAGACTGAAAAAGGCTCGAGATCGCCAGAAGAGTTATGCAGACAATCGACGCAAGCCACTAGAATTTCAAGTTGGAGACAGGGTACTATTAAAAGTTTATCCTTGGAAAGGAGTAGTTCGGTTCGGTAAGAAAGGAAAACTGAGTCCAAGATACATAGGACCATTCCCATTAATCCAGAAAATAGGACCAGTCGCCTATCGCTTACAACTACCAGAGGAACTAGTAGGAGTACATGACGTATTTCATGTATCCAACCTCAAGAAATGTTTATCGGACGAATCGCTACTAGTCCCTCTTCAAGATATACAGGTGAATGAAAAGTTGAAGTTCGTGGAGAAACCGCTTCAAATAGAAGACAGAAAGATTAAGTTTCTCAAACACAAAAGATTGGTACTGGTCAAAGTCAAGTGGGATTCGAAAAGAGGACCCGAATATACCTGGGAGCTGGAATCGGAAATGAAGCGAAAGTATCCTCACTTATTTCGGTAAATCTCGAGGACGAGATTTTAAATAAGGTGGGGAGGATGTAAGGATCTGCAAAAATATCCAAAAACGACCCGTAAGTAGTATCCCGGACCCTTAAAACCCTAATCCATAACAAAAATTGAAGAAACACTAGAATAATCGATCGGAATCAATTATATATGGGGTTTGAATCCGCATAAAAGGTGGGTTTCCTCTCATTTGATTCGATAACAATTGATCTTCTCCTCCGGTGAATTCTGCAAAAAAGAAGCACCGTTAGCCTCGTCAAGGGGAGAAAAGGGTTCTCTCCTTGACCCGACTCCGGTGTGAGAATAAGTATGGGTTACGAAGAAGAAGATGTATTTGAGAAGTGTGTGTAACTTGAATTTCATACCTGAATAGTTCTCATATTTATAGCCGGGAATCTTTGGGCGGGAAAACCCGTTAATGAAAAGTTGACGGAAGATGCTAACCCCGTAAGTGGTTGCAATTCCTTCCGTCCAGCTCCTTGATCCGATGTGAGAGCACACGGATCGTGGTTTAGATCGATGGCTGGGGATTTGCCACATGTAAAGTGATCAAGTGGAGACTACTCTCCAATTGCATGCTAACATTGTGATTTCAGGGACGTCTGGGGAGCCGACACGTGTCCAGACGGTTATAACCATCTTAGTGGTGCACGATTGAACTCCTTCTAGAAGATCACTGTTGCAATCTGGTGTGACTCCTTATTGTGTGGAATCAGCTAGATAAATCCCAAGTCTGGGCAATAATATCCAAGTCTGGATATTAAGCGGAAGTGTTTAGGATTTTTATCCTTTATTTATGGGAGGACGCGCAAGGATTTATGTTTTCCTTTGGGCGCGCAAGTGTTGACTGTTGACTGTTTCTTGAGCCTTCCTTTTGTAAGACCAGTGCGCGGCCGCGCAAGGTAAAAAAGAGAACTTAAAGATGAGGTTGTGGTATGGTCCTAAACCCTTATCATGGGATTTTTGGGACCTTACCCCTTCAAGTCCCCCCAGTCTAGTGTTGCACTTGTGCAAGTAAGTGGAGCACTGGACTTATGAGAGGGAAATGTTTTTGGGCGCAAAAATGTGGAATCTTCTATGAGACGATTGCTTATGTCTACTTTGTGGAGATTTTGAAAATCTTTGACTTTATTTGAGACTGGTACAGTAAAACTGAGTGACAGGTCTGTCACTGTCAGTTGTTTTTTTACTGTCCGTGTCTTGCACGCGCGCATGTAAGCACGTTTGTGTTGGTTTTCACTTTCTCTGCTGCTTGGAGAATTGTGATATCCGAAAAAGGTGTTGTGACGGTTACCGATGCTATTTATTGTGGTGAGTATATATAACGTTTGAGTAGCCCCCTTTCTGTGTAATCATTGTTTTGTTGAAAACTTTCTTGTTCCTTTCTTCTAAGAAAAAAGTTTATCATTCCTTCGTCTTATGTCAACCGGAGAACACCAAGAAGACCTTTCTGAAGAAATGTCGACTGAACTTCCACCGTTGAAGTGGCCTAGAGCGACCTTTGATGGTTTGGTTCGGAATCTCAAATTTCCGGAGAACTGGGGTGCTCTGAACCCTGAAGAGGGGCAGACTGCAGCGGATGCTCCGGCTGGGTATATTACCCTTTTTTGGGATTTTTTCTGTGAAGGCAACTTTCGTTTGCCTGTCACTAAATTTTTTCTTGAAATCCTTGGGTTTTACAAGCTGCATATCTCCCAACTTCATCCTATTGGCATGGTTAGGGTTCGACATTTTGAATTTGTGTGTCGGACAATGCATATTGAGCCGACTGTTCTTCGATTTAGGGTTTTCCACCAGATGCACTGTACCCAAGGGTTTTACTCGTTCGTTCAGAGAGCGTCTTCAAAGAAGATTTTGCAGCAGCCTCCGAAATTCTTCCATGATTGGAAGCAAAAAATTTTCTTTATCAAGGCCGGAGTAATTCCAGTGAGGATGGTTTTAAGGGGGAAGGAAGATGTTCCGATTGAAACGATTCAGACCCCTGTTGACGAGAACTGGTCCCAGGATCTGAAGGATGTTCCGAACATTGTTTTGCCAGAGAAAGCTCTTGTCGGAGCTAGCATGAGCTTGAATTGGAAGATTGATCGTGACGACAAGCCAGTATATACGGAGGATGGTCATGGTAAGTTTGGGGGTTTTTCCCTTTTTTTTTTTTTTTGAATTTGCCTTTCTTCCCTTGTAGTTGTGTCGCTGTATGTTGTCGCGTTCAAGAGAGAAGGCGGAAGAATGGGTACCATTAAGAAGAAACCTGATGAGGAGCTTTGGTACCACCGGATTGTGAGAAACTTTGCTCTTCCGCGGGATGCGGATCTGTCTGCTCAGCCTGCTGCTGGTAAGCTATATTGGTTCTTGTTTTACTTTTTGCGCTTTTGAGTACATTGTTTTTTGCGCTTTCGTAGGTGAGTTGACAAATTTGGGCATAGGCCCTGAGAGGAAAAAACGCGTGGTGACTTCTGCTTCTGCGCCAAAGAAGAACGAAGCCGATAAAGCTCAAACTTTGAAGACAAAAAATATTGGCGGGGAGAAGAAAGGTATGCGCCGTTCCTCTGACTCCTGGTGTGATTATGTGGTGGTTTCTGACTCTCTGGAGGGTCTTGCGCCTGCAGTTATTGTTAGGAGGCCAAAACCAGAACCGAGAGATACTGCTGATATTCCTCCATCCAACCCAAGTGATCCTATTGACTTGGATTCTAGCCCTGAACACTTGGTGCACAGGAAGGCTGGTAAAAGGAAGCAAGCTGATACTGATGTTGAGGGTCAGCCCTCTAAGAAGATTCAGAGGAAGAAAATCACCAGAAAAGGAAATCTAGATGCTTTTATTTCGGAATTTGTTCCTGGTAAATGTTGCCTTTTCTTGTTTCCTTTATGCGCATTAAATCTTTACAGATTTTGATGTTTATCCAGAGGTTCCTGTTTCCCATGTTCCCACAGAGCTGCAATCTGTGGTTAATGAAGAGCTTCCACCCACCCCTCCGCGTGCTTCTGTTGTTGATCAGTTAGAGCCTACAGGAGTTGCTGATGGAGGTGAGGATAAGACTGTTGAGGCTGAGAAGTCTGTTGATATTGCTGCAGAAACTGAAAAAGTTGTTGATTCAAGGGTTGTGGATGGTGCTGGTAATCCACAAACCCCTGAAACTATTGCTCAAGATCTGGGGAAAGAATAAACTGCTGAAAAAGCTTCAACTCCTTCCCCTAAACCTTCTAATGCTATGCCTGAGCATGTAGAGAAGGTTACTGCTGAGGAGCAAAATGCATTTTCTGATGCGGTTCCGAGTTCTCCAATCCGCCCAGAGGAAACTCTGGGGGACTATTACTATAGAACTTATTCAGAAAAAGATGCTTCCGAGCCTCATGCCCCTGTTTGGAACTTGAGAAAAGGTGATACTTTCTCGGATTGGCGTGTGTGCCGAGATTGGTTGCAGGGAATATTTCCGCCTGGTGAAATCAAGTTTCAAGAAAGCCGGTCTTATGAACAAACTTATCAAGCTTATCTTGAGGAGACTGCTTCTCATGCTTCTACTACTCATCGCATAGTGCGTGAGTGGTATAGTATGCATAAAGACTGGGAAACTCTTAGGGTATCCCAGAAGAAGTTTGCTAGTGATGAGAAACGTTTTGCCCAGCTAAAAGCTAAATTGGAAGCTGATCAGGCCAAGTTTGAGGCTGATCGTAAAACCGAGGAGTGGTCTGTTGCAGGTTAGAAGAGGAAAGCGGAAGCTGAAGCTGCTCTCCTTTGTGAAGAACGCAAAAACTGGAGGAGAATTTGCGAAAAAGACCATGCTGAGAAGGTAAACCTCCGTAATGTCATTAATAACCTCAAGGCTGAGGTTGAAAAACTGAAAAAATCAGGATGCGGAGGTAGAAAAGTTGAAAAAGGAGAAAGCTGATGCAGAAGCTGCTTTAGCAGAAGCGCGTTCTCATAGGGAGCGAAGTGAGCAACGAGAGGTACGAGCTTGCGCCACTCTTGCCCTTAGAGATAAAGAGTTAGAAGAACTTACTGCTTTGCTTTCTGGCCAGGAACAACTTAAAAAGGATCTGGAGCTTGCGCATTCTGAAAAGGCTGAAACCTCTCGCCGTTTGACCGCAACTGAAGAAAAATTGGAAAACTCTGAAACAACGCGAGCCACGGTGGAGAGTGAGCTTGAACCTTTAAAGAGTGATATGGCGTGGTTGAAAGATCGTGGAATTGCTTGTGTAAGTTTCTTGTTCTTTTCTGTTGTGGAACTGTTTATGTGCTTTCTTGTTATTCACCCTTTCCTACTTTCGCAGGTTGCTGAGTCAGTGCTAAATTCTGAAGAACTAGATAAAACTGTTGCGCGTTTAGTGGTTGCTGCGCTGAAAGATGGGTACGCCCAAGGATATGATGAATGCTCTCATCATGTAAGTAGTGCTTTAAAGGTTGACTGGGATGTCAGTAGATCTGCAACTTATGGCGTGAATAATGGTGCTGCGCTTGCTGGTTTAAAGACAGAATTCAACAACTTGCAACTTCCAGTTATGGATCTGATAAATGTTGCGCTGCAATCTGACGATTACGTAGCGCAACTAAAGGAAATCTTTCCGGATGAGGGTGAAGATTTTGCGTAGGTTGAAAATGTATTGAACACTTTCCTTGTAATATTTGGGATGTATATCCCTCTTTTCCTTGGTGCGCTGTTGCGCAAGTAACTAAAACACTGTCGTGTTTGGTAGTTTTTAGAGTGCTGAAAATAGCATACTATGTTTTCCGTTTTACAATATTTTGCATGAGTACGATTACTTTTATTGAGTAAGGCGAATGAAGTTGGTATAAAGCTCATGTGTGAACTTATGGTCGTTTGTGACGTGATCACTGACCGTTCATGAAGCTTGTTTTATAACTACCATAATGTTTTTGCGCTTACTAAAAGAAATTGCATGCACTTTGTAAAAATAAACACAGGAATAATAGAAACTTTGCTATTTTATTTAGGGATAGAGCACAAAGGCTTTTACAAAGTTTGCTAAAATAATTATGTGAAACTTAACTTACTCTCTAATATTTCCGCTTTGATGGATCATGTTTTTCCGCGGGAAATTCATAGAGTTGTCTTTTAAGTTTTCGCCCGTTTACTTGGGCCATCCTCACCCCGAGTTATCTGCTTTATCTCTTTGCGCACATTTTGGAGCAAATGTGTGAGTTCGCCGCTTTTGAGGGCTTTCTCTATTTCTGTGTGTAGAGAAATGCAGTTGTTAGTGGTATGCCCGTTGTCTTTGTGATACTCGCAGTATTGGGTCGGGTCTTGTCCACGCTTATTTTTCATGGGAATCGGAGGTTTGAATTGATAGTCTTCAGTACTCAAAACTTCCGCCGGGTTCTTAGTTAGGGGAGTCCACTACCTCTCCCTATTCTCCTGTTTGGTCTCCCTCTGCGCGGTGAGTTTGTTGATCGTTGCGCGAACATCTTCAGACGAGCCAGAATCACGCCATGGCTTCTTAAACTTTCTCCCGCCAGTGGAGCCTAAGTCCGCGGGTCTGCTATGTGGTGGTGGCGGCCTATTTGTGGTAAGGTTTTTTTCAGTTTGAGCATAAACTTTTGCTGCTGCCATTACCTTCTCCCAGCTTTTTGGGAGGCCTTCTGTACCGGATAAGACCTTAATCATGTCATCACACCTAACCGCGTATTTGAATTGAGCGCGGATTAGTTGCTCATGAACCCCACCAATCTCCAATACCTCTTTATTGTATCTGGTGATGAAATCCTCCAGATTTTCGTCATCATGGCGCCAAATGTTCATGACGTCAGACGTATCGCGAATGGAACGCCGTTGTTAACTAAAATGTGTCAGAAATTTTTCACGTAGGTCTTTCCATGATTCGATCTGTCCGATTGGTAAGTTATCGAACCAGATTCTCGCTGCGCCGGTTAGGGTCTGTACGAACAGATGGCACCATAGTGGGTGGGTCCAACCCCCAACCAGACCTACGCTGGTAAACACTCTCAAGTAGTCATCGGGGTCTGTCAGCCCATTAAACTTACCCACGTTGGATGGTAGTTTAGCTTTCTCAAGCGGAGCCAAAGCTATTTCCATGATGAACTTTGAATTTTCCGCTGCTTCCGCAGGGCGGTAAATCAAATCATAGTTGTGTTCTGCCTCAGGGTTATAAACCGCACGAGGCCTGCATTTGTTGTAATTTGGCTGTAATGGATTGAACGCACTGGTATTTGCACTTAGACGGTATGTTGGATCAGACTCATTGGTGTGGGTGTTCCGTTGGGAACCCAACCTATCGTGAACTGATTGTCTTCGGTGAGGGTGTGGTTCACCATGATATTCTCTCTGGTGACTTCCTGATTGAGTGTACTCATGTTTTGATGTGGATCTGGCATAAACTTCTGTATTCTCGTAAGTTGAATCCTCCCGTTGGGAGGCGTTAGCACGAGATCCTGGTCTCCGTGACTGAGTTAAGGGAGCAGTCTGAGCACACAGTTGTGTGTATACTGCGTTTAGTGCCCCTTGAGACTTGACGTACCAGGAAATTGGAGTTTCTCCTGGTGGCAGAATTGATTGAGCAGGGTTTGCTGGTAACACTCCTAGAGTGACAGGGTCGTTTGCTCGATTGGATTGGACTTCGTTGTCATCTGAGGTATCCTCTGGGATTCCTTCTACTTGAAAATTGTTTCCGACGTTCGGTCGAGGACCGGTTTGCCGATGAGACGATGAATTTTCTGCCATGTTTAAAACAGAGAATGAAAAGAACTAAATCGAAACGAGACAAAAACTGATAAGACAGAGGAATCAGTGGGCGCCAATGAAGAAACACTAGAATAATCGATCGGAATCAATTATCTAGGGGGTTTGAATCCGCATAAAAAGGTGGGTTTCCTCTCGTTTGATTCGATAACAATTGATCTTCTCCTCCGGTGAATTCTGCAAAAAAGAAGCACCGTTAGCCTCGTCAAGGGGAGAAAAGGGTTCTCTCCTTGACCCGACTCTGGTGTGTGAATAAGTATGGGTTACGAAGAAGAAGATGTATTTGAGAAGTGTGTGTAACTTGAATTTCATACCTGAATAGTTCTCATATTTATAGCCGGGAATCTTTGGGCGGGAAAACCCGTTAATGAAAAGTTGACGGAAGATGCTAACCCCGTAAGTGGTTGCATTTCCTTCCGTCCAGCTCCTTGATCCGACGTGAGAGCACACGGATCGTGGTTTAGATCGATGGCTAGGGATTTGCCACGTGTAAAGTGATCAAGTGGAGATTACTCTCCAATTGCATGCTAACATTGTGATTTCAGGGACGTCTGGGGAGCCGACACGTGTCCAGACGGTTATAACCGTCTTAGTGGTGCACGATTGAACTCCTTCTAGAAGATCACTGTTGCAATCTGGTGTGACTCCTTATTGTGTGGAATCAGCTAGATAAATCCCAAGTCTGGGCAATAATATCCAAGTCTGGATATTAAGCGGAAGTGTTTAGGATTTTTATCCTTTATTTATGGGAGGAAGCGCAAGGATTTATGTTTTCCTTTGGGCGCGCAAGTGTTGACTGTTTCTTGAGCCTTCCTTTTGTAAGACCAGTGCGCGGCCGCGCAAGGTAAAAAAGAGAACTTAAAGATGAGGTTGTGGTATGGTCCTAAACCCTTATCATGGAATTTTTGGGACCTTACCCCTTCAAAAATCAAGAAAAATCAGATTTTTGGTTTTCACGCGGGCCGCGTAAGCCTTAAGGTAAGGTTACGCGGGCCGTGACAACTTATAAAATCTCCGGATAAGCGTTCAAGCCACGTGTCGCACACGTGGAAATCCTACATGTGACACACCAGCCCTACACGTAGACTAGGGGCCCTCGCGGGCCGCGTAAGATTCAAGTTAAGGTTTACGCGGGCCGCGTAAAACCTAAAAACTTGATATAAATTGCCTGTGCATGGGACTTGTTTCTGCATTCGAAATTTCAGTCTCAAAAGTCCATATTCTGCTTAAAAACAAGTATTTAGGTGTCACGACGCTGCTACGATACAGGGTATTAACTCGATCACTGCTACGATACAATGTCCGATTGATTGAAAACGATCCGATGGATGTTTAAGTGTTGCCCGTATTTGGGCTATACTTTGTCATTTGTCATGAGGGTTTTGATTTCGTGAGCATATCGTAAATGTTGTATTAAGTTACTGACCTAGTTTCATGTGCATTGTTATCTAAACTAGGTTACAAGGCTAAATCAGTAGGCTAAACTCTGCCCGTCTAAACTTGCAATGTGAGTCATTCTCTTTTTATCAACAATGTTTTACAATACTCAAATTATTTTCAAAAGTTATAATTACAGGGATTAAGTCGTGGTTATCTTGAATCACTGGCTAGTGGGGTATTGTGCACATTACTAATTTCTCACGGTTAGGTTCACCAACCTAATAGCGATAATCATCACTACTTGGGTGAAAGGACCCAATAGTGGTATGACCATCGTCACCAGGGTGTGACACGGCGCCAGATAAAAATAAGATAGTAGCCATTGTAATCGCTCCTATGCTATATTTTATAACTATGTGTCATTTTATCAAAATTGAGTGACTCGCCAGTATTTCTCCGCTGATAAAATATTTTTAAACATGTTTCAGGTGACTTACTGTGAATCAATAAAAACGTGCTACGGAGCACTAACAAGCTTGAAGTGGTGGCTCAGTAAAATAAATAAACATGTTTTGTAAAACAATGGATTTCTTCGTGAAATTTCCTTCACTGTAAATTATGGGGTTTGTCCCAATTTGTGAAATAAAATAATTGGGCATTTTCAAGTTTTAAAAGATCCTGTTAAACTTCCGCTGTCAACTCAAATAATAAATACCACGGGTTTCTGTCCCACGGCTCCTGGACCGGGTCACACCGGGACGGGGGCCGTGACATTTCGCAACTAAAGAAGTGTTTGTCCGATGAAACACTTGTGGTACCACTCCAAGAATTAAAAAACGATGACAAATTGCAATTTGTTGAAGAACCTATCGAAATTGTGGATCGGGGGTCAAGGTCCGTAAGCATAGTCGAATCCCGATAGTGAGAGTTCGTTGGAACTCAAGACGTGGACCGGAGTTCACATGGGAATGTGAGGATCAGATGAAGCTCAAGTATCCTCAACTTTTCCCAACTGACCAATCTAATCCTGATGTAACTGGTGAATTTCGGGATGAAATTCCCTTTCAAGTTGGGGATGATGTGGCACCTGAGGAAAATCCACAGTCATCCTGATCCGTCGCTTCACTCCTCTGCGATTGCTTGTCAAATTTCGACGAAATTTCTTTCAAGTTGGGGATGATGTGACAACTCGCATTTTATAACCTTTCGTTGTGCTTTAAGATAGCTTGTATGAACGTTATGTGATTAACCAATGTGTTTGTTGCAATGAAATGTTAGGTTACATGTTATGTGATTGTATTGTAAGTTTATATGGATAAAACAAAGCTTGGTCGCACAACACTTGATCGATCGCACAAGTTTGTTTGGGCCGCTAACTTTGTCCATAACCCCTCACACTCTTCTCGGCCCAATCATACTCGCTTGTTGTGAACTCGTGACCCAAAGGGGCAGCCCAAGCATGGGTTCGGCCCACTTCTTTTATACGAATACAAACACCCAATGGTAGGGACTGTTTCTCATAATTTTCAAATCAAGAACACACACAAAACCCTAATCCTCTATCTCCTTCCTCTCTCGATCGACGGTAGCTTTCTCCACTCATCGAGATCCTCTCATCGTGTGGCATCACTTTTCTCATCCAAGTCATCAAGGGCACCCTACACCTCTTGGTTAGTATGAATAGAATTGTTTTGATCTTGTTGATTAGGCTCGATGATGTGCGATCATGTTGGTTTAGGGTTATTGTTAGAAAAAAAGATAAATGATATGAACCATGATAATTTGCATAAACGTATGTTAAGGAAACATGATCTTGGTGTTAAAATGTTGATTAAACATACATGAGCACATCACATGAATTGCTAGTGTGCTTAGGGTTAAATTGAGGATTAATCAATAGCTCGGATTAATGTTATGAGGATGATCGATGACTTGGTAGTATAACATGTTCATAGTAGTGTTAGTTCGGTGTTTGGATCTTGAATTATATGTGTTTGATTGATTCATTGTAAATGAAGATGATGTGTTTGATTGATTCATTGTAAATGAAGATGATGGAATTAATCATGAGATAATAATTTCAATGTATGGATCTATGAATAACTGTTTCAAATCCCGTGTAACTTGATTGAGAAATTGATGGGCTATAATTAAGGAAACTGTGTAACTGAAATTGGAGACTTGGCTTGATCGCACAAGCCAATCTAATCACACAATAACACCAATCGCACAAGCCTTTGGGCTGACAAAAGATTGGGCTGAGTGTTGGGTTAAGTCGCACAAGTCTATGTTGGGCCCAGCATGAATCGCACAAACCGGACTCAATCGCACAATCAGGTGGCAGTCGCACAAGCCATTTGGGCTTTATGCACTGCTGGGCCTTAGCACCATTCGGATCGCACAAGGTCATTTGGGTTGCACAAGACATGTGGGCCTGAATGCCTGGGCCGCACATTTGGGTACTTGATGTTTGGACTGTTATGTAATAAGTATTGATGAACCCGCATGTTAGACCGTATGATATAGAATGATTCCGTCATGTTATGTGTTGTTGCTGTTACGTGTTAAGTGATGTTACTTGTTAAGTACGTGGCTCATTAGTAAACAAAACTGACTAGTATTGATAACCAAGATTAGGACGTGGTTGGTAGATCAACTGTGAACAAGTAATTTACATTACCGAGCAATCCAAGGTGAGTTCATTCCTCTTGAGCATGCGTCCCAGTGGGTGGGACAATCAAATGGGTATTCCTGAGAGGAATAAGTCTTTTGGGTAAAATTGGGATGTTAGATAATACACTCATTTCCTATCACTTTAAGTCCCATCTTATACCGAATTAGTTACTTGAGAGGTAACGGGGTATTAGTTGATAGCGTTATTAGGCTTGGCAACCTCACACCGTACCTGAGAGGACGGGCGTGAACTAATGATCTTAATCACGCCCAATGCTTAGATAGGGGGCATTGGGCACGAGCAAAATAATCTGGAGCCATCTTGTACGGTACTCGAGTTATTATCAACATTATTATTAACAAACTGGACTAAACACTTGGCAATTAACGTTTTCGTAAAACTATGAACTCGCCAGCGTTGTCTGATACACTTGTTGCATGCTCGCAGGTCGTTAGATTCTTTGGACTAGGAACTTGCTGTCTGGGATTGCTGGAGTAGTCATGGGTCGAGCTTCTGGAATCATGAATCAACCTTTTTAGTTTTCGCACATTTGGTTTTGCAACATTAAACTATGGTTTATATTATGCTTCCGCTGAATACATTAAACTTGAGTTGTGTTAGAGAATGATTTAATTTAATGAATGGGTTTTCTTATTATATCCTGTGTTTGTTCAATATGACAGGTAGCTGGATCCTGGTACGTCACACGCCTAGCGGGGTTTCCGCATGTGGTATTTTTGGGTTGTGACAACCTTCACCCGACACTTCAACATCTGGTCGTCGGATATGGTCTAGAAATCAATCCTAACCGTCGTTGGAATCTGAAATGGAACGAGTCCCCTTGTCGCCTGGAACTGACGCTCTCTCCGGTCGTCGGGAATGAAACGACTAGCCATGAACCAGGATTCCGTTCTCTCTCTGCTGAGGGGATTTAAAAAAGTGGACTGTGTTTTTTTTTGTTCTAGATGAAGGAAGAGAGAAAATGAGAGAGAAAGATGTACTAGATCTATATTTTAAGAGAGATAGAGAGAGGTGAGAGTGGATTGTGTTTTTTTTTTGTTTTGAAGATGGTGATGGTGAATGTGGATTTTAAGAGAGATAAAGTGAGGTGAGAGATGATGGTGAGATGAGGGATGAGAGAAGTGAGAGGAGAGATTAGAGATATATAAAAGTCTGCTACAATAAATGAAGAGAGAGAGAAAGATTAGACATTTTGAAGGAAACGACCAAAATACCCCTTATTGTGATTGGTGGAGAGTGGTTCTCACGGTATATATATATATATATAGGTAAAAGATAAATCGAAAACCCACTTGAGTTGAGAAAACTCAAAAAGAACCTTATGTAACATTTTTGTTTTATTTTTTTCTAAAAAAAAGGGAATGTAACATAAATGAATTTGAACATTTTTTGAAAAAAAATGAAAAAAACGGCTAGTAGTTTTTCTTAAATGTTCAAAATTTGTATGTTACATTTTTTGGGACATATATATTATGTAACATAAATTTTTTAACATTTTTTAAAAGTAAACTACTCGGTGTTTTTTTGTTTTTCTTTTATAAAAATGTTCAACTATATGTGTGTTACATTTCCTATTTTTTTAGAAAAAAATAAAAATGTTACATGAGATTTTTACAAAGGTTTCTTGAGTTTACACAACTCAAGTGGGTTTTCGTTTTAGTCTTCACCTATATATATATATATATAGTGGAGAGTTAAAATGAGAAGAATTAAAAATTAAGAATAAAAAGAGTAAAGGATACAAAGGTAATTTGAACAAATCATTTAATTAGTCTATTATTTATTTTTGCTATTCAAATTAATGAACTCTAATCATTTAATGAGCTTATATTATAAAATAGTTGTTCACCTTACATTTTCAACGTTTCCTACACCATTAAAACAATATTTTGGTGTAGGATACAGAATGTGTAGGACTCAAACACTTTTAAATAATTTTAAGACTCATAATAAAATATGTGTAGAACACAAAATTTTTAAATAATTTTGTCACTTCTAATAAAATTTGTGTAGGAGCCAATACATTAATGATGGTGAAGGAGAAATTTATGGTTGCATTAATAAGAGTTGAGTAACTCTTTAAAATATTTATTAATATTCTACATCAAAATGTCTATACTACCTTAGTAATTAAAGCATTAACTAAAAGTGGACAAAAATGATATCTTGATTCACAACTAAAGATAAAAAATATAGGGTATAGATTAATTCATTTTTTTGTTTTTTTAAGAAGATTCTTCTCAAATGAACCTCCCTATATATATATATATATAGGGGGCCGCTAGAATGAGAACCACCACGAGTTATGAGAACCACGAGAACCGCGCCCCGCGGGTGGCCGTTGACCACGAAATTTTTTTTACACCTAGATCCGTATATTTTAAGACCGGGTGTAAATTTTGGGTTCAAACGGCGCGCCCGAGGGGTAGTTTTTTACGCCCAAAGTTTGGGTTTTTTTAATTTTTTTTTTTTAACCAAACTTTCAGAACTCTAAATAACTACAGAACTTTCAGAACTTCTAGTGAACAATCATTTTATAATTTTATATATAAGTTTTTGTATTTATGATCTTTTTATCAGCTATTATATGTATTTCTTTGATTACATACATGTAGTTT
>JARYGA010035342.1:0-43108 GCA_030545235.1 Helianthus tuberosus | reverse complement strand
AATACTTTTTTATTTCAAATTAATAGTAGGTATTTTGTTTCTCTTGTTCTGTTTTATATATTTTTATTTTGACATTATTGAAATTAACAAGTTGTTGTTTGTTTTTTTAATAAAAAAAATAAGCATGCCATTATATCATATTACTATCATAAAAGATCAGATTTGTTATTTAGACTACAAAGACTAAATTATAAGAATTAGAGACAAATATCATATTGATATATGTAGTTTGTGTTTTTTTGATAAAAGATTAATACCCATAAAAATCTAAGGTACTTGCAAATTTCGTAATAAGAAAATAGCTAACCCAATTTTAGTATATTAAATCTCTTTTAACCTTTTTAAAATTAATAATAAACTGTGGGGGTAATATCAAATAAAAAGTTCATTTTGCCTAAGTAGGATAAAAAGTAATCTTAACCATTCATTTTTCAAATCAATGGTTAAGATAAATGTGACAATTGTCAAAATTTCATGTATCCGTACAATAATTAAACAATGATTAGTGCTTTAATGACTGTGCTAATTTAAATTAATGACATGAATGCTTACTGATTATTCTCACATACATACATGTGCATCATATATTGCATAATATCATTATCATTATTGCATGCAACACTTTATTGATTCAAATGATGCACGAAACAAAGTTAGCACACTTATCAGACAAATCAGAAAATGCTGACGGAGTTCAGTACTTAGACAGACATGGTATTGAGACACAGAATGGGCCAGAAACCAAGAGTTACACTAGTATAGTGTGTAGGAAAGTAAGAATCATAAAACTGCATTTCTAGTGATAGTTTAAGTGCCAGAAAGTGCCTAAAAACCACATAAACTGCAGGATTCTGCAGAATTCAGCAAAAATCAGCTTTTAGACAACTTAATATTATGCAGAATTATGTCTAAATGGTCCAGAATGCTTTTCTAAGTGTCGGGAATCAAAACTGTCACAAAAGGTAACATAAAGCACACTAAACTGTATAGTTTAGCACCTTAACGAACCGGTAACCAACCGAGCAACCGGACACTACCCGAAACACCAAATTTTCAGTAGAAGCATTGTTTTACCATTTCCGAGCTAGTTATGGTCCCCGAACATCATACAACAACATAACAACTATATACAGTAACTAAACCATTAGATTCTAACTAATATCCTTAACATTCCATTACATGCTAACCTATACCCCCCTCTATTTACGGTTAACCAAGGGTGGCCCACCCTTGATTTTCCTTGTTTATTTTATTAGATCATGTCCCATACTTTTCAGAACATATTATCCAAGAGGTTTAGTATTGATGGAAGTTTATAAAATTAACCAAGAGACCATCATTCTCATTTTATCACAACACTTCTCAACACAACTCTCTCTCTCCCTCTTCCTTACCTACGGTCGTGAGCCACCACCCCCATCACCACCATCTTCAAGTTAAATCTATCCATTCACAAGTGATCACAAGGTGCTAGGAGCTTAACTAAGGAGCTAGGAGCCATTGTTGGTTGAAGGACCTCTCTCACAAGCTTTTAACCACCAAGATTGGCATCACCTTCATCTTGTGTTCTTCCCTAGCCTTGTGCTAGTAGTAAGATCCTTCTAATCCCATTTTACATCTTGTTATGATGGTTAAAAGTGTATGTAAAAGTCTAATCATGAAGAACACTAAGGATCAATAACATAATCTTTAACATAAGACTAAAAATCGTAATGATCTATGTTGTTTAAGTGTTTATATGCTTCTTGATTGTTGATTGTTTGTGTTTACGATGTTAAACATCATATGAAACTTGCTAGATTGTGATTAAAGACATGATCTAGCAAGATGAGTGGATGATCTTGTGAAAGACCAAGATGATCATACTTAATGTAAGCATGAACTTGAAGTATGAAGTGTTTTTCTTGAATGATGATGATCAAAGTATAATATAAGTCTTGTAAATGTGTGAGTTCAAAAATGATTTTCTCAAGAAACTAAGTTAAATTACAAGATTTACATAACCATGGTTTTTAAGGAAACTAATCACATTTTTAGTGGTTAATCAAGTATAGAAACATATTATTAACAAGAAAAATTCAAGAAGAAATATTTTTAGAAAATCAAGTTACAAGTTGTAAAGATCTAAAATCTTAAAGAATGATGTTTTTAAACAAATAACCACACTTTAAAGGGTAACTAAGCTTACTAAACACTCTACTATGTTACTACAAATTTTTATAAATCTTCAAGTTCATGAAGTAGTGTATATGGCTTGATTTTGGCACTTGGTAAGCATTGTTTGCTTTGTTGATGATTTTTAAAATAAAATGATATGCTTTGAAAGCATGGAAACCTCCATTTTTTAAGGGGAAACTATGACAAAATTTTTCTAGAAATTAAACACTTAGAAAAATATTTTTAAACAAGTGTTAACAAGTATATTTTAACCATGATTTTTCATACCAAATTTGCCATAATTTTTGTTACAAAAATTACAATATTGGAGGTTGGTTTTTAATAAATAAAAGTGACTAAATATGTATTTAGAAAAATATATATTAAGATGTCACAATGTGTGTGATTACTTGTATATTATGTGTATTAGTTATATTATTTTAGGACTTGAAATAATATAACTCACCAAAATACCAAAAATTACAATACAAAATATTACCAAAATTCCAAAAAATAAATATATAATTTATACCCAAAAATTGGAGAAACTAAACAAGGAATATAACCTACATAAATATTCCGGAATTAAATTCATAAGTATATTTTGGTAAACAGTATTTTGGAAACCAAGAGAACGAAAATATGATTTTTAATATTATTACAAAAATATATCATATTTTGACAAGAAGAAAATATATTATTTTTTAGTAAAGAAAAATATATATGTTTTCTTGAATTACTAGAAAATATATTATTTTTGGAGAAAATATATATTTTCTTAAATAAATTTAGAACATATTATTTTGGGGAGAAAAATGGATTTATAAATATTTTCTAAGATAATCTTGAAAATATATTATTTTTGAGGTTTATATGAAAATATAAATATTTTTGCCAAGGAAGAAATATAAATAATTTTCTATATAAGTTTTCTTAAAATATTTATGTATTTTAAGAATATATGCACATTGGTAATTTTTATTGAAAATAATATTCCGGAAAAATAAATAGAAAAATTAAGTATAAGAATACTTAATAAACACAATAAAAATACGTATTCCCGTACGCATAAATACACCGGAATACACCACCGATACTTGGCAAAAATATACAAGTTTAAGAATACGAGTAAGAATACACCCATCCTTGGGGAAGATATACATGTATAAGTACATAATGTGTCAAGTTAAAATATATTATTTTAACTAATATTCCGAAATTTAATAAATATAACTTAAGTTAAAATATTTATCATTTTAACAAATAATTATAAACATTGGGAAATATTAAGACACAAAGAAACGTAACTCAAAGATACTAATTAAGACTAAAGTTAAGGCACGACCCATCCGTATAATACACCTTAGCACGTTTGTAGGTAGTCGTGTGATCGAGTAGCAGCTTTGAGTTACACTGGATTTCGAGATGCAAGACTATGAGTTCCTGTCCCCCTTTTCTTTAACTGTTTTCTGTTTTATAACTTCGGGGGTGAAATACATGTTACAAATATTTCAATGATTTCAAATGGTATGGTTAGCTAAGGAATGAACTGTTAGATCATGTGAGTGGTGGGTACAACGCTTAAGACCATTAATCCTCGTAGTAGGACTGAGGGACATGAGTGATAGATCTATTTGGGTGTTGCGAGCCCCACCCTTGGGACCGGGATTTGGCCCATGAGGTGACTATGTCTTCCAGCCGGAAGCCCGGTACAAAATCCGCTAGGTTTGAGCCTTCATGCATCACTGCACACATATTAATGGCCTTGCAAACCATTAATTGATATGTTTCCTTGTTGCTTTCATACCGGGGTTTACAAATACATACATACAATGTTTACAAGTTATTACGAGCTCACATACAAAACACATGAACTCGCTCAACTTTTGTTGATGTTTTCAAACTGCATGTATTTCAGGAAATTGAAATGGATCTGGCGGGCGTTGAAGGTTTCAAGTATTGTCTGAAATAACTGATGTCATCCCACCTTTTGTAGGGTTTGGAATGGATGTCTCATCCTAGATAAGACATACATTTCATAGCCTTGTTTTATTGTTGTATCGTGTCAAGTCCTTGTGGAACTTAAAACTTTGGTTGTGTAGTATTCTAAACTTGAAGTCTGTATTTGGATTTAAAACAATGTTGGTTGTAATGTTTTGAAAACTTATTTATGGATGAATATCATGGTTTATATCATATAGTTGTTTGTTATGGTTGAATGCAATGATATTAAGCAAGTCACACGTAATCACGCGTCCGCAAAAGTCAGGGTGTGACAGTTTGGTATCACAGCTTAGATTGTAGCGAGCTAGGATTCCTTCTCGAGTCTAGACTACAATCATTAGGGCTCTCCCACGAAAATATTTTTACAACATATTTTTCATTGCATACACAAAACGCCCAGATCCATGGAACAAACGTTTTACAAAAGGAAAGACAAGAAACACGATTACAAGGTCACATTGGTGGTTTAGTCTGCATGGGGTAGACTAGGAAAGATAGAAAAAGTTACATGAAGGATCACGTGAATACATGTCTAAGTGATGATCATTTTGTTTGCATGCACTGTGTGATAGTGGTTAATATATGTGCACATGTTATGATTGTTATGTTACAAGCACACATGTCATCCGCAGAGAGTGGGTTGTCTGATGCCCACGACCCGATGGCAGTCGTATCAGACGACGAGGTTGTGCCCGCGCCAGAGATATATACATCGGACACGGAGAGTGATCCTGACATGTTGTCCGAGGACGAGGACGACTTCCAGCCGTTCGCGCTACCAGACTTTGGCGATGATTTACCTATTGCTGATGGTTTCCTTGATGAGGATCCTTTTGACATTCCCGCTCCAGTCCATGATCACCTCATCATTGGTCACCCCGATGGTGAGCACATCGTGGCTCCGATCCTCGATCCCGTTCCTCTTGTGGTCATTCCTCCCAAGGTTTGGCCTTTCGATGACTTGTTCAACGACGATGTCAATTTGTTTGTAGATGGTCCCCCAGTTGACGCCCATGGCGATGGGGAGATAGATGAGGATGTTGTAGCTGTCCCACCTCCTGTGATCCCTGTCATTGAGATATCTTCTGACGCCAGTTTACATTCGGGTTCAGACTCCTTTGAGTTTGTGACTTCTTCAGCATTATGAGCAGCGGGACTACAGCTCTATGCTACCGATTCTGACGACGACACCGCTATGTCTGCTGCACCATCTCCTGCTCGTGACCCCACACCTCCACACGACCCTGAGCATGTCCCCGAGCTGGACCCTATTCATTTTGGTCAGCCTGATGTTGTACCTATTGACCCTGAGCCGATTCCTGATCCTGACCATGTCCTGTTTGGATTACCTGATATCACACCTCTTATTCCAGACCTAGTACCCGCACCTGTTGATCTCCCTTTTGCTGAGCCATTTATTCCTCCATCCGCACCCGCTGATGTTGCTCCTCTCCCTCCTGTAGAGTCTGATGTCCACCGCACTGATTTACCGATTGTTTTCCTTCAAGATATCCCTGCACCCCGTCCAGGGGAAGGTACTTCGGGCCAGCATCCTAGTTACGATCCTTTTGCTTCAGCAGCTTTTCCTCCGATTTCTCAGACTGCACCATTTGCTCCCTTGACATCTACACCGCTTGGCGAGCCATTCCGATGGTTCCCACCATACTCTATGCCGATCTCAGACCCCTATCATCCCTTCCATTTTGTTGGCTACACACGGGATGTGTTGCTCCTGTCACTTCAGTTACAGTTTGAGGTTTTGAGTCGCAGAGTTTTGGAGCTTGAGTTGACTCCTCCACGTCCCCCACCTTGTCCCTATAAGTCTACTTTTATTCCTTCACATTCATCGTCATCTCATTTTGCACATCCACCTGCTGCTCCTGCTCCTTTTCTGGGTGTTGATGCCCGTTCCCTTACTGTCGAGCAGTAGATTAGCTTCTTGCTTCGTCGTGTGTATAAGCTCGAGGAGGAGCTCGCACATGTTCGCAGTTTGCTTTTCTTCCCTCCTCCTCCTCCACCATCAGCACAATAGGTTTTTGGTTTTATGCAGATTGCATTACTTTTGGTGAGAGCACTACTATTGAGTCGAGATTGTGAAGCCTTTTGAAGACCACTTTTGACCATGTGATTTTTGTATATTGACAAACTTATTGGACAAGGGTAGTGTGACCCTATGCCCCTTTTGATGTGATACACTTTGTAAACATTGTAACTGTGGTCGGTAATTAATGAAAGCTCAATCGTCATGTTCTCACTAAACACTTTGTTGATTTACATGTTGTGCTATGATTATGTTGTTGCATGATTGCTTGCTATGACGAATGCTTATATATATACGTACATACGACCTTTAGACAACTATTTATTTATTTAACGAATAAGACCTGACCTATCCGATCTTCTTCCTAGAAAAAAGATGCCGCCGCGAAGGAACACCGATACCAACAATCCTCTGCCGACTAAAGAGGCAGAATTACAAGAGTGCATCTCACAGGCCATCGCACAGCACGAGGCCCTTCGCTCCGAACACAGCGGGGGTACCTTAGGGAATAACCCACCCAACGGTAATGTTTAGTCATCTAAGACACATTACAATACGTTTAGACATTTCCAAGTGTGCTTTGCTAATGCTTTCTGTGAATGATGTTCTTTGTGTACAGGCTGTACCTATAAGCAGGTTTTGGACTGCAAGCCCTTGAATTTCGATGGCACCGGGGGTGCCGTAGCCTTTGTGCGCTGGGTTGAAAAGACAGATTCTGTTCTAAGGATGAGTAAGTGTGTGCACCAGAGCATCAAGTCACGTACATTTCTGGACTGTTTCTAGATGGGGCTCTGTCATGGTGGAACCTTCAGGTTCAGACGTTGGGTGAGGCTGCTGCGTATGCTTTGACATGGAATGAGCTGAAAGAGCTGAAAGAGCTGATGCGTAAAAAGTATTGTTCCCGAGCCAAAATCCAGAAGTTGGAAACTGAATTCTAGAACTTTAAAATGGAAGGCCCAAAGGTGGCTGAGTATGTGTAGAGATTTCATGATTTGTCTAGGGTGGTTCCTTATTTGGTGGAGCCAGAGTTTAAGAGGATTGAACGTTTCATCTGGGGATTAACACCTCAGATTCTGAGCATGGTGACAGCGTCTAAGCCTCCAACCATTACCGAGGCAATTGACTTAAGTGTGGCGCTTACTAAATAAGCAATTAGGTTGGGCAAGTTCACGATTTCTGAAACAAAGAAGAAGGAGAATCATGTAGAATCGTCTAGGGATATGTAACACCTCGCGAAATCATGTCCAATATAATAAAGACATGTGTCATGAACTTTAAACGTGTAACAAATTATTTTCAAGGGACTAAAGTGGACAAACAAAGAAAGTATGTGTATAGAGTGATCAAATGTGTCATCATGCCAAAATCGTGCCTCTGAATGACCTCATAAGATGTTCGTATTCATGAATGATTAAATTGACGGACATAGGAAGCCATTTGTGCTTGAATTAAAAAGGTTACAAAGCTTACGGGTTAAACGTGTCAACATGTTAAATTCTTACCTCTGAGTGACCTATTAACATTCCCGAGACTTTGTAATACTTCATTATGCTTCCAAATATAACAAATAATGATTCCATGGAGTTTCTATGCACTTAAGGTACAATTCGGGTGGTCTAGTAATTAACCGGGAGCTTAACGGAGTTAATTTGTGACCCAAGACTCTTGAAAGTTAACTATGGGGGTCATATGTGCAATAAAAGAAAGTTAAATAAATTTAAATTGGACCAGGGACTGAAAATGCAAAGTTTGGAAACTTTTAACCGGATTTACCGATTGTCGCGGGCCGCGTATGCCCTCTCCAATTCTTACGCGGGCCGCATAAGAGTGCCAGCGACAGAAAAAAAGGACAGCTGCATGTAGTAGCCTGTCCACCGCCATTGTATGCTAGTTTTACGATACCAGGGTCTGTGCAACTGGTTTTACTGCCCTAGGGACACTTGGAATCATCTGGATTAACTCTAGGACCAGATGGTTTGATCTTAGAAGCCATCAAAGTCCTATATATACCCACATTGTTGCACTTGTTCTTGCACACTTGAAAGAATTTCACTCAAGCTCACTTTCTGGAGCCTCCTGGTGTTCAAGGAAGTTTTCTTCAGTTCTAAATTCGTGCTAAGGACTCTAGTAAGTGTTCTTAGCTTCTTTAGTTAAAGTTTTATTAGTTTAATGACCGAAAGTCAAAGATATCGTAATTAAGCTTTTACTTGGTGATTAATCACTAACGGTCCAGCCATTATTCGAATTAAAAATGGCTATGTGTTGGTAATTATGTAGGTGTTAAACCCTTAAAAGGGCACCTCCAAATTATCACGTTATCTCAGTCAATTGTCGGGTCAAACTTCTTAACAAAAAGTCAAACGGGTCAGTTTTTGCAAAATAATTCATAACTGATAATGCTGAAGTTATGGAACATGTTTTAACACTTAAATAACTTGGTAAATAATATAAGAAAATGTCTAGGCATGTTCAACCCGACAATTCTGAGTTTAGGCTCGGTTCGTAACCGAAAGTCGCAAAAGTAGACTTTTGCTTTGACTTTCAGTTCTGACCGATTTAGCTTAGTTTAGTTATGCCTTAGGGTTCCTTTAGGACCATATTATATGTTAGTATAACCCCATGAGGTTATATAACTTGGTTCCATAGAAATCCAAGTTCATTGCAATATTGCATGTTCTCGTTAAATGCTTAAAAATGGACCATTATGCCCTTTAATCATTAAAACGAGATTTTTGAAAATGTGAGAGGACAAAAACCTTTATTAGTGATTTATAAACATGTTCTAAAAATTTGACATCCGTTTCTGGTCTAAAATAAGAGTTATGCACGATATCGTAAAACAAAAGCTTTTTGTTAATTAATTGACATTTTTGGCATAAATCATGTTTAAACCCAATTTTTGACACCAAACTTTCTACCCACTGATGTAATATAATAATTAGGGATTTTTGGAATTTTTTTTCAAATTTTATACTGATATTATTCGGTATTGACAAAATTGCCCTTTTCTTTGATAAAATGAGTTTTACATAATATTTTGATACCAAACCTTTCCCTACTGATTTCATATGTTAAATAAAATATTTTAAGTTTTAAAGACTGATCAAAACTTTAAAATTTTATAAACATTTAAAATATCGTTAAATACCGACTTTTACGCTTATTAAGCGCATAGTATGGTTTAAAACTATATTTAACACCTAAGACTTATTACCTACTGATATTATAAGCAAATTTCTATACTTTAACAGTAAGTAAAATTCTTGAACCCAGATTTCCAAATTTGACCCTTAAAGCATATGTGAAATGACCAAAATGCCCCTACGGTGCATAGTTTGACCATAAATGATAAATTTCACATATGTATGATATCTTACTGATATAACTTGTTAAAATAAATATTTTTACTGATTGTTTTAGACCAGAACCTCAGATTTCTATGTAACCTCTTTTATAAACTTTAAAATGACCAAAATACCCTTACGGGCTTAAATTGGTTCTAAATTCGTTTTGGGCATAATGGAAGGTATCCTACTGATATCATAACATATTTAAAGCATATTGACTTGTGGAACCTGTACATGACTCTTTTGGTTACCCGTGATGCATATACGCCTTCGGTACGGTTTATGTAACTAGTTTGCATAAATTTACCGAAACGGGTCAAACTTTATCATTTTTACTTCAAAATCTAGAATGTGTTTAGTTTACCCATTTTATACAAGTCTTCATACTTGTTGGGTCTAAATCACATTCTAATCTGGTCTTCGCTTATCTTGCGTTTTGAACCGTAAACCTTTCTTTAAAACTAACCGGTCTAAGTTATAACTTAAATAACACCCGTTAGGAATCTAATAGGTTATTAAAACCTTCGTTCCAGATTAGGAGCCTAGTAAAAGCTACTTGTACTTGCTGATTGATATACGACTGAGAATAAAATTATATTTTAGCTCAGGTAAATACTTTTAACTTATTTTCCCTTATACGGGCTTGGGATATGGTAAATTATTACCGCTTGGTCGGGTATTGAATATTTAATCGATTAGTGGTTAAATCATTGAGATAACCCGTTTTAATATGTCTTGTTTAATGCAATGCCTTAGGGGGGTTAATGACCGTGTCCTGGATATCCTCGGCTCATTCATTAGAAATGGCCACGGCTTAAGCACGGGGTGTAGGCATACACCTGACAGTTGCGTATGTATAAACGGTATCTCACTCTCTTTTGGGCCTATACTTGTGGTGTGTCTATTAATCTAATCTGGCTCTTCTAACCGGGTCCTGAATGGACGACAAACATGTAAATCTGTATACAAGATTATTTTAAAATAATTGTCCCAAGTTATAAAAGAATATTTGTGCCTTGTGCATTTAAATCAATTTTATAAACACTTTTCAAAAGAAACAGTTAATTGTATTTACCAGTGTAAACTGATGTATTTTTCAAAAAGGTTAAGTGTAGGTACTATGCGTAATGGGCTGGCTACTCCTAGTATCTAATAAAGAGTCTTGCAAGCTTTTGATGCTTAAAATCTGTTGACCAATATTTCTTTCTGTTTTAGATCCGCTTGTGGATCCACATACACCCCGTTGTGTAATATTTTATTATACTTTCAACTCGGTTTGTATAATTACTTTTAGACTTCCGCTGTGCATTAAACTGTGATTAATTGACTATGATGATATCAACTACGTCACGATACTCCCCACCGGGCCCACCGGTAATACGTGGAAATATCGGGGTGTGACAGGTTGGTATCAGAGCCAACATTGAGTGAATTAAACACTAGCCTTTTGTGTTTAATCTCAATGACACAGTTTGCACATTCCTTGACTTCCGAGTCTAGTCAAATGACTTAGGACTAATCCTAATCTTATTGTTTTTTTTGTTGGTTTCTTTTGGCATGAATAAAGACAATGCCGCCACGTTTTAGAGGTAGAGGTGGAAGAGGCAAGGCACCAATAACTGCTAGAAATGACCACGAGGCCGGGCCATCACCGGCGTACTCCTTCAGCGACCTTTAGCTCTAGTCCCCATGATGATTGGAGAACTTATTTAGAGCCAGCGAGACACTCAGTCTCCCTCAGTTCCTCCCCGTCTTATCATCACACATTCGGAACTCATCAAGACGAGGAACATAGCGATTCGCACCATTCCTTCATACCGTTGCAGCGGTCGAGTTCACACCGGGCCTTCCAGGACCCGACCCCATACTTCCAGAGCCGGTTCAATCCGATGAACCAGGTGCAAGAACCAGAGGGTCCAAACCCTTTGGGACCAGTTGACCACTATCCTGAGATGCAGGACATGGAGATGGACGAGGATCCAGATCCTGAGCTACCACCGATTGGGGCGCCGACGTATCCCATCGAGATATCCAGTGGATCATCTTTTCATGGTTCGCCTTACAGGGGCCAATACAGTTTTGCTGAAAGGTGGGCTACATATAAGTGGGAGTATACTCCCTCTCTCCACAACCCACCTCCTCACCAACATGTCCCTTCCGAGGACCCGCATTTCCAGGCGGTTACGCCACCGCCACCACCACCGCCAGAGTAGCAACTGCCTCCAAAACCACCGAGGCGAAGAAGAATAGGTGCACGGATGTCCGTGCGTGGGGGATTTCACTTCAGCACCCCCTACACTCCAGCGGCAGCCACTACCCGCCACTGTATGAAGTCCCGCAAATGGGTGGGCCTTCAAACCCAGCTTCTGAAGTCGACTCTGTTCCAGTCGCACCACCACCGCCCATGGGTTATGATAACCCAATCCCTTCCTACGCCGGTGCAGCGGCGTATAACCCGTTTGAGCATCAGGCATATTCGGGTTACAATTACTACAATGCCCCTGCCGTCGACCCTCGAAGCGGCCAACTACAATACTCTCCACCCTGAAGGGCCCTACGCAGCTTCATACCAAACTGGGTACCCAGCATATGGGTATCAATACCCACCACCTCCTCAACCACAGCAGCAGTAGCCGCCGTAGCCGCCACAGATCCAACCACCACAGCAGCATGAGATCCTTCAACGGTTGCACGAGGTGGAGCAACAAGTACAAGAAGGAGCGTAGGAGCCGCCGGGGTCTGCTTAAGTGTTTGGCAAACCTGATAAAGGGGAAGAACAAGAGGGATTATTGAAAGTCCTTATTTAATTGTTTTGTAATTTTTTATTTTTCAATTAAGTCCCTGTGTGGACATCTTATTTATGTACTTGGTCCCTGCGTGGACTTATCTTTCTATTTTTGTCCCTGCGAGGACAATGTTATTTCTTTAAAAGTCATGTTTAGGGCAATTATGTACTTCTTTTTAATTTATGGATGTTTTAATTTCACTTGTCATTATATGTATGTGATGTGTGCAAAATGCAACATATAAATTACATCAATTGTGGCATAAAACTAACCCTTTTTAGTACTAATGTTGGAAAAAGTGTGCTTTTGTCTTCCTTTTGTATTTTCAGGATTAAATGAGCTCAAATTAACAAAAGAAGCAAAAAGACAGCAAAATCTAACATAAATACAAGAAAAGGAACAAACGTGACATGCCTGACCCCACGACAGCATCTTCCCAAGCAAAACAAGAAGACAGAAGACTGAACACGCCCCGTGCTTAGCCAGCACGGGGGCGTGCCCAAGTGTCAGCAGAAAAGACAAAGTGGTAGAAACTTCTATTGCCCACCACAGGGCCGTGCCCAGTCAACATGCCCCCGTGTCCACCTTCTGTAAGTTTTCGTTACTGGCACCTGAACACGGGGTCGTGCCCGGACACCACGGGGCCGTGTTCAGCGCCCAGTAACACAAAATTTTTGCTTTTTCACCCTTTTACACATTCAATCAACCTAAAAACTTATTTTTGGGACACATTGAGGACAATGTGTAATTTAAGTGTGGGGGGGGGGGGGGTGCTAAACCTTGAATCTTGCAAGTCCTAAATACAAGCCTTACACAAAACTCTATTGGAACTGCCAATCACCCCAAATTTTTTCAAAAATTTTCAGTTTTTTTTACTTGTCTAGGTTTAACTTGGGAATTTCAAAGTTCTAAAAAGGTTATATTTTTACAAATTTACAACCGATAGCGTCGTGATAAAAAGAACCAACGTAAGAAAATTATGAAAAATCATGACAAGCTTAGTTAAAATTTGATTATATATACTTGATCACATAAAAACCCATTCACACAAAAGTGAGTTTTGAGTCTTTATTGAGCATACAAGTATATATCTTTAAATTAAATGCTCATTTTTCGTTTCTTGTGTGAATAGCCGCTTGGTTCTTACGACTCTAGAACTTGCCATGA
The DNA here is from genome assembly GCA_030545235.1 of Helianthus tuberosus. Taxonomy (NCBI): domain Eukaryota; kingdom Viridiplantae; phylum Streptophyta; class Magnoliopsida; order Asterales; family Asteraceae; genus Helianthus; species Helianthus tuberosus. The sequence goes on along the minus strand of JARYGA010035342.1, from coordinate 29,606 downwards.
CGATACATTCCCGGTCCTTACCAACTTAAACCCGAGTAAGTAAATGATGGAGGCATTAGGACTAACCCTTTTTATTTCTACACCATTATTTTTTTTACCACCTACCCAAAATCCCCCTAGTTAGCCCCTTTGAGCCTAAACCTTTTCATTTCATAACCCAAACCAAACACCCTTTCACCCACCAAAACCTTTTTCATTTTTAACCCTTTGTTTTAGTAACTAGCTCGGTTCTTCGTATGACTTTTCAAAAAAAAATGTTGATGATGAAGCAAAAGAAAAAAAATAAACAAACAAGTTCATCAAAAATAACTTTGTTTGAATAATAGCTTCATCAAAATAAAAGTTACAAAAATAAAAAGTCTTACGAAAACCGACGCTTGTTACGTCTTTCGCCCTTTCTACTAACCACTAACCACTAACCCAACCACCTACCTTTAACCCAAGCCTAACCCTTCACCTAAAAAGTCCTCTTGATATTTACAAAGGTATATAGTTAAAAAGGAGGAGGATTAATTGCTTGGCAAGCTTATGGTAGGAGTAAGTTCCATGCCGCTCTAGAGTGATCCACTAAAATACATTTTCGGCCGAGTGTCGAGTGATCGCCCGTAAGGTATGTGAACTTGTATATAAAGAGAATTTTAAAGAGGCATGTTATGCCCTAATAAGTAATTTATCTTATGAAAAGTTTTAAATAAATCATGACGAATAGGATTGTAAATAAATAAAAATAAAACTTAATAAAGATTCTTGGAAATCCCGACACTCTATGACAAGCCCAAAAAAACTTTCTCTTCTACCCATTCTATTTAGGAGTGTAAAGCCACATTATAAAGAGTTTTGCTTGAGGACAAGCAAAGATTCAAGTGTGGGGGTATTTGATGTGTGCAAAATGCAACATATAAATTACATCAATTGTGGCATAAAATTAACCATTTTTTAGTACTAATGTTAGAAAAAGTGTGCTTTTGTCTTCCTTTTGTATTTTCAGGATTATATGAGCTCAAATTAACAAAAGAAGCAAAAAGACAGCAAAATCTAACATAAATACAAGAAAAGGAACAAACGTGACATGCCCGACCCCACGACAGCATCTTCCCAAGCAAAACAAGAAGACAGAAGACTGAACACGCCCCGTGCTCAGCCAGCACGGGGGCGTGCCCAAGTGTCAGCAGAAAAGACAAAGTGGTAGAAGCTTCTATTGCCCACCACGGGGCCGTGCTCAGTGGGCACGGGGCCGTGGTCAACTATAAGATTCGCAGAATCCAGGCAAATCTTCATAGTACAGATATGCTTCTGCACACGGGGTCGTGCTCAGCGGACACGGGGGTGTGGTCAACTAATACAGACAAGCTGCAATAAATGAAGAAAGAGAAGGATGTGTACACGGGGCCGTGCCCGAGCTTCTGTTCAGCCTATAAATAGGAGTGCTTGGCTCAAGCTCAAACCATCCCTTGGCACACCACCTCTCTCACACTTCACCCACCACCCACCACCACCATAACACCATCATCCACCACCATCATCCATTGTCCATCATAGAGTGTTTGAGTCATCTCGGGATCCAAGATTGATCGTAAGAGTTCTTGACAATCAAGGCCATGTTTGCCTAAGTCTCTTACATCACTTGGTGAAGACAAAGTGTCTAGTGTAATACTTTTTATTTTTAATCTTTTCGCACTTTTTAATTGGTTATGTATTAATGACTTTAATAACTAGTTTCTTATGTTGAAGGTGATTCTTCCTTATCGTTTGTCCGTTGTGTCTTGGTATTATTTTACTGTCTATATAAAATAAAAGATTTTCACCATTCATATCTCCACGGTCTATATGGAGGTATGTTGGCTACCTGGTCGGGGGTTAAGGGAACGGTTTGGTAAGAGTCTTGCCGTTGTTCAGCGTTTAGAGATCCTGCAAGGGACCTGGGTCAAATTTAGTAGGACCTCCTTCAATACTTAACGATATTGGATGGCGGGGGTCCAAACTCTTTGATCCCCTCATAAGTTAAACTACTATTAATACTATAACCCGGCTACTTAGGACTGTATCCTTGCTGACTCAGACTACTTAACCGAGGGTAACGTCACCTTCAAAAGAGGGGCCTATCATAATTTGCATTAATAACTTAATTAATTATCTTTCAATAATCCGACCCTTTAGGATTGTATCCTTGCTGACTCAAACTACTGGGTTGAGGGTAACGTCACCTCCAAAAGAGGGGCCTACTACAATAACTAAGATATTCTCTTAAATAGTGCAATAGTGCGGAAATAATCAAAGGTTACACTAAACACGAGTCGGAGCCAAGTGATTCATCTTGTCTATCTGTTTTTTCTTTTATTTTTATTTTTCAGCATTTTAGTTAATTTTTATTTTCTTAGTTTAAAACATTTTTCTAAACTTTTGATTTGATTAGACGTTGAGGATAAACCGATACTAAAAGCTCTTGTGTCCTTGGACGACCTCGGTATCTTGCCAACACTATACTACGCTCACGATGGGTGCACTTGCCCATATGTGTGTTTAGTGTTAGTAAATATCGTGTTTTATAAATTTAAAACTTGGCTAAAAAGTGTTAAACAGGGCTTAATAAATATATTAAAAACTAACGACACTTCACACGCATCAAGTTTTTGGCGCCGTTGCCGGGGACACAAGGATTTTAAGAAAGCTTAAAATCGACGGCCTAATCAGTTTTTCAAAACCTTTTTAAAACGCGCGCACTTTTTTCTGCATTTTAGTTTAGTTTTGCATTTACAGTAGGTTGAACACGGGCTGTGCTCACTGAACACGGGGCCGTGCTGCATATTTTTCATAAAACACCGAGATACAGAGCTTGAACACGGGGTCGTGCTCACTGAACACGCCCCCGTGCTCAACGAAATCAGTAACTTTAATTAAAACGCCCAGATACAGATTCTGTACACGGGGCCGTGTCCACTGAACACGGGGCCGTGTCCAGCCTCTGTTCCCGTTTTTATTTTTGTTTTCTGATCTCGAGACTTGGTTGTGGTCTGCTGAGTGATTCTCATGGATCAATACTCAGGAGGTTACAACTACACCTATGAGGAGGATGATTATAGGAGTAACTATTGCACTAATTGTGGTGACCAGCACTCGGTTCAATATTGTAACTTATATCAACCGTCCACTTCATACACCTACTATGAGGAGCCCAGGTACGAGCCATCGACTTCATACATATCCTATGAAGACCAAAGGTATGAACCTCCTCCCTCATACTCATATTTTGATGAACCAAGGTATTAGCCTTCATACTCATACTTTGAGGAACCAAGATATGAGCCACCACCTTCGTATGCTTACTATGAGGAACCATGGCGTGAACAACCCACCTCATACGAGTATTATGAAGAACAAAATTATGACCCTTATCCATCATATGCTTACAATGAAGAACAATGGTGTGAACCATCTACTTCATATGGGTATTATGAGGAACAAAGGATCGAACAACCGGATTCAAGCTTTGAAAATCCCGATCCTTTTTCTATAACCGAAGTGACCGATAGGATATTAGAACAATTTAGAGTTATCGATCGCTATATAAAAGAATCTCGCGCAAGGGAAGAGGAGTCCCGCGCAAGAGAAGAATTAAATAAAGAAGAGATAACCGAAAGTGTAAAAATGGAAGAACAAATAAGTGAAGAACCGACACATGAGTTAAACAACGAAAAAGGTGAGTCCGACAACGTTAGAATTCAAGAAGAGTCTAATTTTGAAGAAATTAATCTCTTGTCACCTTCTTTTGAAAATCATTGTTTAGTTCCCACTCATGCTAAGTTTTTAAAAGAGTTAAACACTAACACTAAAATTGACGAAACGGTAAGTGTTAAGTTAACTATTGATTAAACCTCGCTAATAAAAGAAGACCCATTTGAAACTAACATTACACCGGTTCCATGTTTCTTTCAAAATTCGTTTATTAGTAATGTCACAATTGATAAAGATCTTTGTGTTAACATAATGCCTAATTACATTTTCGAAAAATTAAGTATTAGTGATTTTTCTCCACTTCAAATACCCATTTTTCTATCCAATCGGAAGGTAATAAAATCAATCGGTGTAGTTGAGGATGTCTTGGTTCAAACAAATCAAATGGTAGTTCCCACCGACTTTGTCATCCTCGATGACGCTCCCCTAATGCTGGGACGACCATTTGTAAAAACCCACGAAGCTTTGAAAAACCGGAAGTACAACAATCTACCTCTCCAATTAGGGGAATTTAAAAGAAGTGTCGATCTTGAGCGGTCAATGAAATATCCATTCGGCAATAATGACCCCCTAATTGAAGATGAAGATGAACCACCCGATACAAGTGAAAAGATTGACCACTTTGTTGAAGAAGAGGTCGCCATAGAACAAACTTTTAAAGTTCTTGATCAAAACGAGCAACCAAATAAGGAGTCTCCTAAAGACCCACCACTTGAGCTCAAAGAACTTCCAAAAGGTTTGGAATATGCTTTTCTAGACAAAGATGGTAAATTACCTGTAATTATTTCGTCTAAATTAGATAGTTTAGAAAAAGAAATATTAATTAGTCTTTTGAAAAAACACAAAAACGCGATTGCTTGGAAGCTTGTAGAAATTAAAGGAATAAGTCCTTCCATGTCCACGCACAAAATTTTAATGAATGATGACTACAAATCGGTAATACAACCACAACGTCGAGTAAATCCAAATGTTCAAGAAGTGGTTAAAAACGAAGTCATCAAATTACTTGACGCCGGACTTATCTATCCTATCTCCGATAGTCCTTGGGTAAGTCCCGTCCAAGTAGTTCCAAAGAAAGGAGGTATGACGGTGATAACTAACGAAAAAAATGAATTAATACCAACAAGAACCGTCACAGGATGGAGAGTATGTATAGACTATAGATGATTAAATGAAGCAACAAGAAAAGATCACTTTCCTTTGCCCTTCATTGATCAAATGTTAGAAAGATTATCCGGTCATAAATTTTACTGTTTCTTGGATGGTTTTTCAGGTTACTTTCAAATCCCGATAGCACCCGAAGACCAAGAAAAGACAACTTTCACATGTCCCTATGGAACTTTTGCTTATCGACGCATGCCGTTTGGTCTATGTAATGCCCCCGTAACATTCCAACGTTGCATGGTAGCCATTTTCCACGACATGATAGAAAAGACAACGGAAGTCTTCATGGACGACTTTTCTATCTTTGGGGATTCATATGACCAATGCCTTGATAACCTTGAACGAATGCTATCCCGATGTGAGGAAACTAACCTCGCCCTTAACTGGGAAAAATGCCATTTCATGGTAACAGAGGGAATAGTGCTCGGTCACAAAATCTCGAGCGAAGGAATGGAGGTGGATCGAGCCAAGATTGACACCATTTCTAGATTACCACCTCCATCCTCCGTTAGAGCTATCAGAAGTTTCCTAGGGCATGCCGGATATTATAGGCGGTTTATCAAAGACTTTTCTAAAATTTCTAGGCCTCTAACAAAATTACTTGAAAAAGATGCTCCTTTCATCTTTGACAAGGATTGCAATCAAGCATTTCTAACCCTAAAGGAAATGTTAGTCAATGCACCTATCATGATAGCGCCTGATTGGAAATTTCCTTTCGAAATCATGTGTGATGCGAGTGACCTTGCAGTTGGAGCTGTCTTGGGACAAAGAAAAGAAAAGCATTTCTACCCAATTTATTATGCTAGTAAAACACTTAATGATGCACAAGAAAATTACACAACAACTGGAAAAGAATTACTAGCTGTGGTGTTTGCTTTTGATAAATTTCGTTCTTATCTTGTTCTTTCTAAAACTATAGTCTATACAGATCATGCAGCCATTCGATATCTCTTCAAAAAGCAGGACGCAAAACCACGTTTGATTCGGTGGATTCTACTCCTCTAAGAATTTGATATTGAAATCAAAGACAAAAGAGGAGCAGAAAATACCGCAGCATATCATCTTTCGCGCTTAGAAGACCCAGCTTTGGAGGCAACCAGGGACGAACAAATCAACGAAAAATTTCCGACTGAGTCCCTAGAAATGGTGGAATACAAAGAAGAACCATGGTACGCCGACTATGCTAACTACCTAGCTAGCGGTATAGTCACAAAAGGTTGGCCACATCATCAAAGAAAAAAATTCTTTGCTAATGTGAAACACTATTTTTGGGAAGATCCATATCTTTTCAAAATGTGTGCCGACCAACTCATCCGACGATGCGTCCATGGTAGCGAAGCACGAAGAATTCTCCGCCATTGTCATGAAGGTCCATACGGAGGGCATCATGGTGCCGCTAGTACCGCACGAAAGGTATTTGATTCAAGATTTTATTGGCCGGCCATTTACAAAGACGCCCAAAGTCTTGTCAAGACTTGTGATGCGTGCCAAAGAACAGGTAATATTTCTTCCAAAAACGAAATGCCACAAAATGGCATTCTTGTTTGTGAGATTTTTGACGTGTGAGGACTCGACTTTATGGGACCTTTCCCACCATCAAAAGGAAACAAATATATACTTGTGGCAGTAGACTACTTGTCTAAATGGGCCGAGGCCGAGGCACTTCCAACAAACAATGGAAGAGTCGTGGTAAGATTTCTGAAAAAATTATTCTCTCGTTTTGGCACACCTAAAGCATTAATAAGTGATAGAGGTACCCATTTTTGCAATCATCAACTTAATTTTTTTTTAACAAGATATGGGGTCTATCACCGGGTCTCAACAGCATATCACCCTCAAACAAACGGACAAGCCGAAGTGACTAATAGAGGTTTAAAACGAATTCTTGAAAAAACCGTAGGGTTAAATAAAAAGGAGTGGGCAGATAAATTAGATGATGCTTTATGGGCTTGTCGAACTGCTTATAAAACAACAATAGGTACAACCCCATATAAGCTAGTCTATGGAAAAAGCTGTCACTTGCCAGTAGAAATTGCACACAAAGCCTACTGGGCAATTAAAAATGTAAACTTAGATTTAGAATTTGCTGGTAAAAATCGATTTTGTCAGTTAAATGAATTAGACGAACTTAGAAATTATGCATACTCAAACTCTGAAATTTATAAGGAAAAAATGAAAAATTTGCATGACAAACATATTAAACCTAATGAATTTCGAGTGGGAGATCTAGTTCTTTTGTTTAATTCACGACTTCGCTTATTTCCTGGTAAATTAAAGTCTAGGTGGTCAGGACCTTTTTCCATCACCCATATTTTCCCACACGGTGCAATAGAAATTAAATCTCGGAATGGACCCCCATTCAAAGTCAATGGCCAACGGCTGAAACTCTATCAAGGATTCATTGAGGATGAAGAGGAGGAGATCTCGCTTCAAACGGTTGAAGAATGAAAACATCATCATCATACCTGGTAAGTTACGAACGATAAGGACGACATCTAAATCGGTAAGTCTTCTAACCAAACTTTTTGGGAAACAACGGGCACTCACACGAGCACTGAAAAAAAAAATTTCAAAACTTTGCTCGGCACGAGGCCGTGTTCGCTGGACACGGGGCCGTGTCCGCGCTACTGTCGGGATATATTCCCCTTTTCATAACAGTTACTTCATTCCACACGCCCAGTTTCCCCGAAAACGCTCTGGTTCCAGGCGATTTTCCGCAGATTTTCAACCTCTCCTATCATTCTAACAACATCAAGGTATGATTCTATCACTATTATTAGTTAGATTAGGCATTTGCATGTAGTTAAAACACCAAAAATTTGGGGAAAAATCTAGGGTTCTTGAAGTTCATCCGGATCGAACTTCAAATTTTTGTTTAGATCTGTTAGCATTTAGTTAGATTAGTGTTATAGGAAGTAAACCTACTTGTATTGTTCAAAGATTCACCCGATTTCTCATAATAACCCCAAACCCTTGTTTTTGAACTGAAAAAGATAAAATTGAATGGGTAAACGGGTTGTTTTGGGAAAAACGGCACTTGGGGTTTCATTTTCGGGGGAAACCGCACCTATTGGACCAAAAATTTTCAAGTTTTCGAAACCGGGTTGAAAAATGATGTTTTTGTGTAACAGACGCCTGGACACGGGGCCGTGTCCGTTGAACTGTAACACCTCGAAAATTTACGTCCTATAATGTCTTGACACGTGTCATAACCTTTGAACGTGTGAAAGAATACTTTCGAGGGACTAAAGTTGACAAACATAGAAACTATGTGAATTTGAGGGTTCAAAATGTCAACAATGAATAAATATACTTTACAATAACCTTACATGGTGTTTATAACCCTAAACGAATAAATCATGGATCATACGTAGCGAATTGTGAAAGAAAGTGAGAGATTACAAACTACAGGGGTTAAATGTGTCAACATGTTAAGATATACCTCTGAGTGACCTTTTAGCAAACCCGAAGCCTTTTAACGATTAATTATGCTCACTAGAATGCACCATAAAAATTTCACCAAGTTTCGTTACCGTATGACAAAGTTATGATAAAATTCGAGTGTGAGGGTTAGAATCGTCAACATTGAAAATTAGGGTTTTTCGGGTGATCACAAAGTTACCCGAGGACTTGACAAAGATGGTATAAGCCTTAAAGCCCCCATATGTCAAATATAAAGGTTTAAAATGCAAGAAACCATGTGAAAATGACCTTTCGGGGGACCAAGGGCCAAAAGTGCAATTAAAGAAAGTTGGGAAACCTGATCCGGAGACTGAGGCGGGCCGCGTAAGGTCATGAAGACCTTTACGCGGGCCGCGTGACAGCTACCAGCGACAAAACAAACAGGCAGCTGCCTGTTGATGTTGTAACCGACTTAAAACTCAAGTTTTCGATTCTATGGGCTGCCTATGATGGTTTTGAGACTCTAGGGGGCACTTGGATGCATCTTATATCACTAGTAGCCTTGCATGTCATCAATCAAATGAGTTTTGAAACTTATATAAAGTCCTACAAGTTGTCAACTTTGTGTTCATTCTTTCCTATCATCAACTGAGCATTTCTGGAGCATAAGGACAATTCTCAAGCCTTCCTAATCATCCATTAGACAAGTGTAAGTATGTTTAACCTTCTTGTTTTGAGTTTAGCTTAGTTATTTAGCTAAAAGTCAAACCGTCGTAACTACGGTTTGACTTCAAGATTATTTATATTTGGCTCAGTCTTATCTAGATTTAAAAGTACCGTTAAGTAGGTAATTATATGGGTATTAAACCCTTATAAGGGTACTCACTGATTCCAATCCTAACTAGGTCGTTTGTCGAGTCAAACGTTGTCCGAAAAAGTCAACAGAAATGCTAAACTTTGATTAAACGCGTAATTAACGATATAGAAGGCGTGTAACCTGTTTTATCGTTCATATAACTTGGTAATAAGTGTACGGACTTGTCTAAACTTGTTTGATTCGACAACTTTCTGTTTTGAACCGATTCGAAGCCGAAAGTCGCATAGTTTGACTTTCTGCTTTGACCTCGATTTTGATAGGTTTAGACATGCCTTAAAGTTCCATTAGGACCTAGTTACATGTGTGTATAACCCTCTGCGTTTATACCACATAAATCCTTAATTGTCCGACGTTTCCGTTAAGTGCTTAAATATGGACCATAATGCCCTTATGACCATACAACGAGAATTTTGGAAATGTGAAAGTACAAAAATCTTAGTTACTGATTATTAAACGTGTCCCTAAATTTTTACATCAGTTGGAGGTCTAGATTAGGAGTTATGCTTAATGACGTAATTAGAACGCTTCTTTGTATTTAAACGGCGTCATTAGCGTAAAGCCTATCTAAACCCAATTTTTGACACCAAACCTTTTACCCACTGATGTAATATAATATTTTGGGATTTTTGAAGATTTTTAATTATTTTTAAACTGATCATAAGCTAGGATTAGTGCCTTAATTCGGTAAATACCGAATATGCCCTTTTAAGCCATAAAATGAGTTTTACAAATCCTTTTGATGCCAATCCAATTGCTACTGATTTTAACTAAAGACCCCTTAGGATTCTAATAGGTTATTATAAACCTTCGTTCCAGATTAGAAGGACCAGTAAAAGATACTTGCACTCGCTGATTTTGATTTATACTTGCTCAGGTAAATACTTTTAACTTATTTTCCCTATACGGGCTTGGGGTACGGTATATAAAATACCGCTTGGTCGGGCATTGAATCTTTATTGTATGATGGTTAAAGTATTGAGATGTCTCGTTTAATTTGTTTTGTTTGCTTAAAACCTTTGGGGGGTTAATGACCATGTCCCGGATATCCCTGGCATCATTTTACGAAATGGCCACGACCTTAGCACACAGGTGTAGGCTTACACCTGTCAGTGTCTCATTTAAATAATGTGGTGTGTCTATTGATCTTTAACCCGGCTCGATCCAGGCTACTGAACGCATAAGTAACATGTAAATCCTTTACAAGTATTATATTCAAATAATTATCCCAATTTATAAAATATTATTTGTGCCTTGTGCCTTAAATGCATTTTCTTAAACTCTTTTCAAAATGAGTCGGTTGATTGTATTTACCAGTGTAAACTGACGTATTTTCTCAAAAAGGTTAAGTGCAGGTACTACGCGTAATAGGCTGGCTTTTCTCCTAGCATCCACAATAAGTCTCGCAAGCTTGGATGTCATAGACTGTTGAACATTGTTTCCTTTTATTTGATCTACCTGTGGATTTATATTCGACTACTTGTGATACTTAATATTACAATATTGTTTGGTTGAAATGAATCTATACTTTGCTTCCGCTGTGCATTTAAATCTTGTGTTGTTTGACTATTATGTTGCCAACCACGTCACGATACTCCTCCACCGGGCCCACCGGTGACACGTGGAAATCCGGGGTGTGACAGGTTGGTATCAGAGCCAACGTTGAGTGAATTAAACACTAGCCTTTTGTGTTTAATCTCAATGACACAATTGCACATTCCTAAATCTTCGAGTCTAGACAAAGAACATAGGAATAATCCAAAATGTTTTTATTTTAATTTAAATTTTGTCCTTTATTTTTCCTTGTTATTACCTTGTTTATATTAACAGGTTTAGCAATGCCGCCAAGATTCAGACGAGGAGATCGAGGAAAAGGGCCAATCAGCGCCCCTAACGACCACGAGGCCGGGCCTTCGCGCCGGCGAACTCCTTCTTCTACAAGGAGTGCAGATCCGCTAGAACCTTGGAGGATTTATGAGGAGCCTTCCAGACGATCGACGTCGTATAGCTCAACGCCTCCATATCATCACTCCTATGGGCCTCATTCCGAGAATGAGCCCCACAACCCGCAACCTTCATACATACCTCTACAACGATCATCATCGCACCGTTCCTTCGACGACCCTACTCCTGTCTTTCGGGGCCAGTTTAACCCGGCGGACTACCTACCAGAACAAGGGGGTTTAACCCACTAGGACCGGAGGATCATTTTTCAGGTGATCAAGCGATGGACATGGACGAGGACACAGATCCCGTCGAGCCTGCAACCGGAACCCCGAACCATCCTGTTGAAATCTCTGATGGTTAGTCTTTTCACGGAACACCATACCAAGGTCCGGATAGTCATCAGGCACGGTTCGAACGGTGTGAGTGGTACTTTACGCCATCTTACCATTCATCGCCTCACCAGCAGCCGCAACAGCAGCAGCAAGATCCCTCTGGGAATCCACGTTTCGAGGCAGTCACGCCACCGCCTCCACCGCCGCCAGTTAATCTAGCGCCTCCAGCACCACCAAGACGTAGGAGGACTGGCGCACGGATGACAGCACGAGCAGGGGATTTTCATTTCAGCACCCCTCAACACTCTAGTGGCAGCCACTACCCGCCACTATATGAAGACCTTGGATTGCAAAAAGATGAAGGATGCAACCTGCTACGGTTGCAATGAAAGGGGGCACATCAAGACCAATTGCCCAAAATACGCTAAGAAGCCTGAAGAGGCTAAGAAGACCAATGCTAGGGTCTCCAGGATGGATGCTAAGGAAGCCGTCAAGGACGACAATGTGATAACAGGTACCTTTCTCGTAAATGATGTTTATGCGAGAGTGTTATTTGATTCAGGCGCTGATAAGTCGTTCATAGATAATAAGTTTTGTGAATTGTTGAAATTACCTGTTAAGACTTTAAGTGTGAAGTATGAGGTGGAACTAGCAGATGGCACTTTAGAAACCGCCTCAACCTTATTAGATGGATGTTTCATATCCATTAAGAACCACTCTGTTCGTTTGTCCCTACTTCCTTTGAAACTAGCCGGTTTCGACATAGTTTTGGGTATGGACTGGTTATCTCATAACCAGGCCCAGATTATTTGCAATAAGAAGCAAGTGGTGATCAAGGCTCAGTCTGGTGAATCACTTACTATCCAGGGAGATACCCAGTATGGGCTGCCTGAGAAGATGTCTATGCTCAAAGACTCTAAGTGTTTGAAGAAGGGTTGTGTCATCTACATGGCACAAGTGATTATTGATGAGCCGAAGCCCAAGATTGGGGATATCCCCGTCATTTCTGAATACCCCGAAGTTTTCCCTGAAGAACTACTTGGTTTGCCACCAGATAGGCAAGTAGAATTCAGAATTGACATTATTCCTGGATCAGCACCAGTAGCAAGGGCGCCTTCTAGGTTGGCACCAACAGAGATGAAGGAATTGAGAACGCAGCTAGATGATTTGCTAGCCAAAGGTTTCATCAAACCTTGTTTGTCTCCTTGGGGAGCACCAGTTTTATTTGTCAAGAAGAAGGATGGATCGATGCGTCTGTGCATCGACTACCGTGAGCTTAATAAGGTCACCATCAAGAATAGGTATCCTTTGCCCAGAATCGACGATCTGTTCGATTAACTTCAAGGGGCAAGTTTCTTCTCGAAGATTGACTTGAGGTCAGGCTACCATCAATTGAAGGTTAGAGATGAAGACGTGCACAAAACAACATTTAGGACTCGTTATGGTCATTACGAGTTCCTAGTGATGCCTTTTGGGCTCACTAATGCACCGGCCGCGTTCATGGATCTCATGAATCGCGTTTGCAAGCCGCACTTAGATAAATTCGTCATCGTTTTCATCGATGATATCCTCATCTACTCGAAGAACCAAGCTGACCATGAGAAGCATCTTCACTGCATTCTGGAACTACTTCATAAAGAAAAGCTCTATGCCAAGTTCTCGAAGTGTGAATTCTGGCTTCGAGAAGTCCAATTTCTTGGACATGTTGTTAGTGAGCGTGGTATCCAAGTAGATCCCGCTAAAGTTGAATCTGTCATGAATTGGCAAGAGCCAAAGACGCCTACAGAAATTCGTAGCTTCCTAGGTTTGGCAGGATACTATTGGCGATTCATTGAAAACTTCTCAAGGATTGCTGCACCCCTGACTTCGCTGACACGTAAGAAGATTAAGTTTGACTGGGGTCCTAAGCAGCAGGAATCCTTCGATATTCTGAAACAAAAGTTGAGCAATGCTCCAGTACTGACATTGCCTGATGGAATTGAGTAACTTGTAGTTTATTGCGATGCATCACACACCGGGATGGGATGTGTGCTTATGCAGAAAGGCAAAGTCATTACCTATGCTTCACGCCAGTTAAAGGTGCACGAAAAGAATTACGCCACCCATGACTTGGAGTTGGGTGCCGTTGTATTCGCACTAAAACTTTGGAGGCACTACTTATATGGAATCAAATGTGTGATCTATTCTGATCACAAGAGCCTTCAACATCTGTTCAATCAGAAGGACTTAAACATGAGGCAACGCCGTTGGATGGAAACTCTGAATGATTACGATTGTGAAATAAGATACCATCCCAGCAAGGCGAATGTAGTCGCCGATGCCTTGAGTCGAAAGGAGAAAGTGAAACCCATCCGAATCAACGCCAAGCGCATGGAAATAAAGAATAATTTGATTGAAAGGTTGTTAGCTGCACAGAAGGAAGCTGTGTTGGAAGCTAACTATCCTAACGAAAAGCTAGGGGTAACTGAGGAGCAGTTAACACTTAGCAAGGACGGAATACTAAGATTGAATGGACGAATATGGGTTCCAATTTATGGAGGACTTTGAGATGTTATCCTCCAGGAAGCCCATAGTTCCAAATACTCTGTTCATCCTGGAGCAGATAAGATGTACCAGGACCGAAGGGCAAACTATTGATGGATAGGCTTGAAAAAGTCTGTAGCCACCTATGTAGCTAATTGCTTGACATGTGCGCAAGTCAAAGCCGAGCATCAAAAGCCGTCAGGCTTGCTACAACAGCCTGAACTTCCTACATGGAAGTGGGAGATGGTGACGATGGATTTCATCACCAAGTTACCCAAGACAAGGAAAGGAAATGACACAATATGGGTGATAGTTGATAGACTGACTAAGTCAGCACATTTCCTACCCATTAAGGAGACTTACAGCTCCGACATGTTAGCCCAGTTATACGTTGATAAGATTTTAGCTTTACATGGTATACCTGTGTCTATTATCTCTGACAGGGATACTAGATACACCTCACATTTTTGGAAAAGCTTCCAACAATCTTTGGGCACACGTTTGAATTTTAGTACGGCTTACCATCCTCAGACGGATGGTTAGAGTGAGCGTACTATTCAAACTTTAGAAGACATGCTTCGAGCATGTGTGATCGATTTAGGTGGTAATTGGGATAACCACCTACCATTGATTGAGTTCTCCTACAACAATAGCTACCATACCAGCATTAAGGATGCGCCTTTCGAGGCCTTATACGGTAGAAAGTGTAGAACGCCCGTTTGTTGGGCTGAAGTTGGAGATGTCCAGTTATCAGGACCAGAGATAGTCTTTGAAACGACGGACAAGATTGTCCAGATTCGTGACCGTCTCAAAGCTGCCCGAGATAGGCAGAAGAGCTACGCAGATCCAAAGCGTAAATCTTTTCACTTCGAAGTAGGTGACAAGGTGTTGCTTAAAGTATCACCCTGGAAGGGAGTGATGCGATTTGGTAAGAAAGGCAAGCTAAGCCCGAGATACATAGGACCTTTCGAGGGTATCGAACGTGTCGGGTCAGTTGCCTATAAGTTAAACTTACCTGAAGAGCTCAGCAGTATACACAATGTGTTCCATATCTGCAATCTGAAGAAGTGTTTCGGTGACGAATCACTGGTCATACCACATACAGATGTGCATATAGATGAGAGCTTGAAATTTGTGGAAAAACCATTGTCGATCGAGTATGTACCGATTGTAAAGGTCAAATGGGATGCCCGTAGAGGTCCCGAGTATACGTGGGAGGTTGAGTCCACGATGAAAGAAAAGTACCCTTATCCATTTCAGTAAATCTCGAGGTCGAGATTTATTTTAAGGGGGTGAGGATGTAACACCTCGAAAATTTACGTCCTATAATGTCTTGACACGTGTCATAACCTTTGAACGTGTGAAAGAATACTTTCGAGGGACTAAAGTTGACAAACATAGAAACTATGTGAATTTGAGGGTTCAAAATGTCAACAATGAATAAATATACTTTACAATAACCTTACATGGTGTTTATAACCCTAAACGAATAAATCATGGATCATACGTAGCGAATTGTGAAAGAAAGTGAGAGATTACAAACTACAGGGGTTAAATGTGTCAACATGTTAAGATATACCTCTGAGTGACCTTTTAGCAAACCCGAAGCCTTTTAACGATTAATTATGCTCACTAGAATGCACCATAAAAATTTCACCAAGTTTCGTTACTGTATGACAAAGTTATGATAAAATTCGAGTGTGAGGATTAGAATCGTCAACATTGAAAATTAGGGTTTTTCGGGTGATCACAAAGTTACCCGAGGACTTGACAAAGATGGTATAAGCCTTAAAGCCCCCATATGTCAAATATAAAGGTTTAAAATGCAAGAAACCATGTGAAAATGACCTTTCGGGGGACCAAGGGCCAAAAGTGCAATTAAAGAAAGTTGGGAAACCTGATCCGGAGACTGAGGCGGGCCGCGTAAGGTCATGAAGACCTTTACGCGGGCCGCGTGACAGCTACCAGCGACAAAACAAACAGGCATCGGCCTGTTGATGTTGTAACCGACTTAAAACTCAAGTTTTCGATTCTATGGGCTGCCTATGATGGTTTTGAGACTCTAGGGGGCACTTGGATGCATCTTATATCACTAGTAGCCTTGCATGTCATCAATCAAATGAGTTTTGAAACTTATATAAAGTCCTACAAGTTGTCAACTTTGTGTTCATTCTTTCCTATCATCAACTGAGCATTTCTAGAGCATAAGGACAATTCTCAAGCCTTCCTAATCATCCATTAGACAAGTGTAAGTATGTTTAACCTTCTTGTTTTGAGTTTAGCTTAGTTATTTAGCTAAAAGTCAAACCGTCGTAACTACGGTTTGACTTCAAGATTATTTATATTTGGCTCAGTCTTATCTCGATTTAAAAGTACCGTTAAGTAGGTAATTATATGGGTATTAAACCCTTATAAGGGTACTCACTGATTCCAATCCTAACTAGGTCGTTTGTCGAGTCAAACGTTGTCCGAAAAAGTCAACAGAAATGCTAAACTTTGATTAAACGCGTAATTAACAATATAGAAGGCGTGTAACCTGTTTTATCATTCATATAACTTGGTAATAAGTGTACGGACTTGTCTAAACTTGTTTGATTCGACAACTTTCTGTTTTGAACCGATTCGGAGCCGAAAGTCGCATAGTTTGACTTTCTGCTTTGACCTCGATTCTGACCCGGTTTTGATAGGTTTAGACATTCCTTAAAGTTCCTTTAGGACCTAGTTACATGTGTCTATAACCCTCTGCGTTTATACCACATAAATCCTTAGTTGTCCGACGTTTCCGTTAAGTGCTTAAATATGGACCATAATGCCCTTATGACCATACAACGAGAATTTTGGAAATGTGAAAGTACAAAAATCTTAGTTACTGATTATTAAACGTGTCCCTAAATTTTTACATCAGTTGGAGGTCTAGATTAGGAGTTATGCTTAATGACGTAATTATAATGCTTCTTTGTATTTAAACGGCGTCATTAGCGTAGAGCCTATCTAAACCCAATTTTTGACACCAAACCTTTTACCCACTGATGTAATATAATATTTTGGGATTTTTTAATATTTTTAATTATTTTTAAACTGATCATAAGCTAGGATTAGTGCCTTAATTCGGTAAATACCGAATATGCCCTTTTAAGCCATAAAATGAGTTTTACAAATCCTTTTGATGCCAATCCAATTGCTACTGATTTTAAATAATAAATGAAGTGTTTTGAACCTGTTTAACTGATCAGAAAACTCAGAATCCTATTTTAACCCGTATGTCGCTTAAAACGGCTTTATACGCCTATTATACGCATAGTTTGGGTTTAAAATTATTTTGGCATATAAGAGTTATAACCAAATGTTATAACCTGTTAAAATAAGCTATTTTACTGATTTATTCGGACCCGGATCACAGAAGATAAATTAATCCCTTTTATAATCTTTAAAATGACCAAAATACCCCTACGGGGCTTAATATGTGATTAAACTCGTTTTGGGCATAATGGAAGATATCCTACTGATATCACAACATATTTAAGGCATGTTAACTTAGGAAACCTATTTAGGACTCTTATGATTACCCGTTACGCCTCATACGCATTCGGTTCGGTTTATGTAACTAGTTTACATAAATTAGCCGAAACGGGTCAAACCTTATCGGTTTTATCTCAAAATCCAGAATGTGTATAATGTACCCATATTAAACAAGTCTTCAAACTTGTCGGGTCTAAATCACATTCTATCCGGTCTTCGCTTAATCGTGCGTACGAACCGTATCTTTAAAACTAACCGGTCTAAGCTTAAGCTTAACTAAAGACCCGTTAGGATTCTAATAGGTTATTATAAACCTTCGTTCCAGATTAGGAGGACCAGTAAAAGATACTTGCACTCGCTGATTTTGATTTATACTTGCTCAGGTAAATACTTTTAACTTATTTTCCCTATACGGGATTGGGGTATGGTATATAAAATACCGCTTGGTCGGGCATTGAATCTTTAATTGTATGATGGTTAAAGTATTGAGATGTCTCGTTTAATTTGTTTTGTTTGCTTAAAGCCTTTGGGGGGTTAATGACCATGTCCCGGATATCCCTGGCATCATTTTACGAAATGGCCACGACCTTAGCACACAGGTGTAGGCGTACACCTTTCAGTGTCTCATTTAAATAATGTGGTGTGTCTATTGATCTTTAACCCGGCTCGATCCAGGCTACTGAACGCATAAGTAACATGTAAATCCTTTACAAGTATTATATTCAAATAATTATCTCAAGTTATAAAATATTATTTGTGCCTTGTGCCTTAAATGCATTTTCTTAAACTCTTTTCAAAATGAGTCGGTTGATTGTATTTACCAGTGTAAACTGACGTATTTTCTCAAAAAGGTTAAGTGCAGGTACTACGCGTAATAGGCTGGCTTTTCTCCTAGCATCCATAATAAGTCTCGCAAGCTTGGATGTCATAGACTGTTGAACATTGTTTCCTTTTATTTGATCTACCTGTGGATTTATATTCGACTACTTGTGATACTTAATATTACAATATTGTTTGGTTGAAATGAATCTATACTTTGCTTCCGCTGTGCATTTAAATATTGTGTTGTTTGACTATTATGTTGCCAACAACGTCACGATACTCCTCCACGGGGCCCACCGGTGACACGTGGAAATCTGGGGTGTGACATGAACACGGGGTCGTGTCCAGCCCACTGTTTGCAGTTTTGTGCGAAAATTCTAACGTTTCGTGCTAACTTTTGGTGTATTCTTTCAGATGTCTAGGAAGTTCACAAGGTTTAACGCGTATGAGCTCGATGCTAGGGCTAGATACGAAGTACTTCAAACAAGACCGGAGGAATACCCAAGGCAAGCATGCACGGATTTGTTAGCATTGGTAAACCAACTCGACCGCTTCAACAACCTGGTCACCGGGCCATTAAGAGTCGCTTTAACAACTAGACATCGTTCCGTCCACGAATGCACTTTGGAATTCTATAGCACCTTCACATTCAACTCAAGGTGTGAACCATTCGACAATGATGGGGTAGCATTCAGATGTGGTGGAACTAGGTATTCGATCTCTATGGCACAATTTGGGTCGATTGTCGGGTTGTATGCGGAAGAAGATGCAGGAAACGAGGAAAATACTGGAGGGATGCGAGAAATAGATGAGAACGATCGCCAAGCCGCGTGGGCTCAGATTGGTGAAGGGCATTACAATCCGAGCAGCACTAAGAGCACGAAGTTGAGGGATCCGCTCTACCCATACATCCATAGGCTCCTCGGCCACTCTCTTAGCCAAAGGCATGATAGCGGTGGCGTTGTTGGGTTAAGAGATTTAGTTGTCCTCCACTGCATCCATAACCGCAGGCACCTTGATGTTCCGTTCCTCATGCTCTGAAACATGCATCATAACCGCCTTGCTACTGCACCAACCCCTATCTTCTTTGGGGGATAGGTGTACCGTCTCTTCAAGCACTTCACCAACATACCTAGGTCATTCGGAAGGAGCCCATGGTCAGGTAGGGTAGATATACACATCTGCCGCTCAATGAACCTAATCTATGAGGCTGAAGACAGGACGGTGAGCTTCCGAAGAATGCAAGGGCATGCATGGAACCCGCAGGAGGCACTTGTCCTTCACGCTCCACAACATCATCAGTACCAGTACCAGCCCCATGGTGATCCAGGCCAGTCCTCCTTCGGAGGCGGTTTTCCTAACTTCCAAAGTTTACATGATTTATTGTAGGAAAACCTCATGTGCACCAGGAACACCTACAATATGGCAAGCAACACGTACAACCGGGTTGGGGCGATCGAGAGAAACATATTCGATATCCAAGATGATATTGGAAATATCCGGGAGTACGTTGCTGGGCATGGTGGAGATGATGATGATGAGGACGAGGACATGGATTAGGCGGGAGGAGCGGAGGAAGAAGCGGTTGGTTGGTGATTCCCCAGGTTAACCTTTAATCTTGAACAATTTAAGGCCTGCGTGCCGAGTGTTGAACAATTTACTTTCTTTTAATTTTCTGCACTTATTTTTCCTTTTTAACTTTGTTGACATGGATGTTGAAGTTGGTAAAATTAGGATGTTTGCTATGGTGTGGTATAGTGTTTATTGATTAAGCAGGTACATACGAGGCTTAGAGTACTAAGCATTAGTACTACTAAAGCGGAGACAGGAAAACCGAAGAAAGAAACCTGTTTTTCAACCTTGCAGATTGTCCACACGGGGCCGTGTCCAGCCGACACGCCCCCGTGCCTACTCCCCAAACCTGCTGTTTGTTTTAATTCTGCAGACTTTGACAGACACGGGGTCGTGCCCAGTCTAGACGCCCCCGTGTCCACCTTCTGTAAGTTTTCGTTACTGGAACCTGAACACGGGGTCGTGCCCGGACACCACGGGGCCGTGTTCAGCACCCAGTAACACAAAATTTTTGCTTTTTCACCCTTTTACACATTCAATCAACCTAAAACTTATTTTTGGGACACATTGAGGACAATGTGTAATTTAAGTGTGGGGTGGGGGGGGGGGGGTGCTAAACCTTGAATCTCACAAGTCCTAAATACAAGCCTTACACAAAACTCTATTGGAACAGCTAATCACCCGAAATTTTTTCAAAAATTTTCAGTTTTTTTTCTTGTCTAGGTTTAACTTGGGAATTTCAAAGTTCTAAAAAGGTTATATTTTTACAAATTTACAACCGATAGCGTCGTGATATAAAGAACCAACATAAGAAAATTATGAAAAGGCATGACAAACTTAGTTAAAATTTGATTATATATACTTGATCACATAAAAACCCATTCCCACAAAAGTGAGTTTTGAGCCTTTATTGAGCATACAAATATATATCTTTAAATTAAATGCTCATTTTTCGTTTCTTGTGTGAATAGCCGCTTGGTTCTTACGACTCTAGAACTTGCCATGACGATACATTCCCAGTCCTTACCAACTTAAACCCGAGTAAGTAAATGATGGAGGCATTAGGACTAACCCTTTTTATTTCTACACCATTATTTTTTTTACCACCTACCCAAAATCCCCCTAGTTAGCCCCTTTGAGCCTAAACCTTTTCATTTCATAACCCAAACCAAACACCCTTTCACCCACCAAAACCTTTTTCATTTTTAACCCTTTGTTTTAGTAACTAGCTCGGTTCTTCGTATGACTTTTCAAAAAAAAAATGTTGATGATGAAGCAAAAGAAAAAAAATAAACAAACAAGTTCATCAAAAATAACTTTGTTTGAATAATAGCTTCATCAAAATAAAAGTTACAAAAATAAAAAGTCTTACGAAAACCGACGCTTGTTACGTTTTTCTCCCTTTCTACTAACCACTAACCCAACCACCTACCTTTAAACCAAGCCTAACCCTTCACCCAAAAAGTCCTCTTGATATTTACAAAGGTATATAGTTAAAAATGAGGAGGATTGATTGCTTGGCAAGCTTATGGTAGGAGTAAGTTCCATGCCGCTCTCGAGTGATCCACTATAATACATTTTCGGCCGAGTGTTGAGTGATCCCCCGTGAGGTATGTGAACTTGTATATAAAGAGAATTTTAAAGAGGCATGTTATGCCCTAATAAGTAATTTATCTTATAAAAAGTTTTAAATAAATCATGACGAATAGGATTGTAAATAAATAAAAATAAAACTTAATAAAGAATCTTGGAAATCCCGACACTCTATGACAAGCCCAAAAAAACTTTCTCTTCTACCCATTCTATTTGGGAGTGTAAAGCCACATTATAAAGAGTTTTGCTTGAGGACAAGCAAAGATTCAAGTGTGGGGGTATTTGATGTGTGCAAAATGCAACATATAAATTACATCAATTGTGACATAAAACTAACCCTTTTTAAGTACTAATGTTGGAAAAAGTGTGCTTTTGTCTTCCTTTTGTATTTTCAGGATTAAATGAGCTCAAATTAACAAAAGAAGAAAAAAGACAGCAAAATCTAACATAAATACAAGAAAAGGAACAAACGTGACATGCCCGACCCCACGACAGCATCTTCCCAAGCAAAACAAGAAGACAGAAGACTGAACACGCCCCGTGCTCAGCCAACACGGGGGCGTGCCCAAGTGTCAGCAAAAAAGACAAAGTGGTAGAAGCTTCTATTGCCTACCACGGGGCCGTGCTCAGCGGGCACGGGCCCGTGGTCAACTATAAGATTCGCAGAATCCAGGCGAATCTTCATAGTACAGATATGCTTCTGCACACGGGGTCGTGCTCAGCGGGCACGGGGGCGTGGTCAAGAAATACAGACAATCTGCAATAAATGAAGAAAGAGAAGGATGTGGACACGGGGCCGTGCCCACTGGACACGGGGCCGTGCCTGAGCTTCTGTTTAGCCTATAAATAGGAGTGCTTGGCTCAAGCTCAAACCATCCCTTGGCACACCACCTCTCTCACACTTCACCCACCACCACCATAACACCATCATCCATTGTCCATCATAGAGTGTGTGAGTCGTCTCGGGATCCAAGATTGATCGTAAGAGTTCTTGACAATTGAGGCCATGTTTGCCTAAGTCTCTTACATCACTTGGTGAAGACAAAGTGTCTAGTGTAATACTTTTTATTTTTAATCTTTTCGCTCTTTTTAATTGGTTATGTATTAATGACTTTAATAACTAGTTTCTTATGTTGAAGGTGATTCTTCCTTATCGTTTGTCCGTGGTGTCTTGGCATTATTTTACTGTCTATATAAAATAAAAGATTTTCACCATTCATATCTCCACGGTCTATATGGAGGTATGTTGGCTACCTGGTCGGGGGTTAAGGAAACGGTTTGGTAAGAGTCTTGCCGTTGTTCAGCGTTTAGAGATCCTGCAAGGGACCTGGGTCAAATTTAGTAGGACCTCCTTCAATACTTAACGGTATTGGATGGCGGGGGTCCAAACTCTTTGATCCCCTCATAAGTTAAACTACTATTAATACTATAACCCGGCTACTTAGGACTGTATCCTTGCTGACTCAGACTACTTAGCCGAGGGTAACGTCACCTTCAAAAGAGGGGCCTATCATAATTTGCATTAATAACTTAATTAATTATCTTTCAATAATCCGACCCTTTAGGATTGTATCCTTGCTGACTCAAACTACTGGGTTGAGGGTAACGTCACCTCCAAAAGAGGGGCCTACTACAATAACTAAGATAATCTCTTAAATAGTGCAAAAGTGCAAAAATAATCAAAGGTTACACTAAACACGAGTCGGAGCCAAGTGATTCATCTTGTCTATATGTTTTTTCTTTTATTTTTATTTTTCAGCATTTTAGTTAATTTTTATTTTCTTAGTTTAAAACATTTTTCTAAACTTTTGATTTGATTAGACGTTGAGGATAAACCGGTACTAAAAGCTCTTGTGTCCTTGGACGACCTCGGTATCTTGCCAACACTATACTACGCTCACGATGGGTGCACTTGCCCATATGTGTGTTTAGTGTTAGTAAATATCGTGTTTTATAAATTTAAAACTTGGCTAAAAAGTGTTAAAAAGGGCTTAATAAATATATTAAAAACTAACGACACTTCACACGCATTAGTATGAATATATTATAAATCAAAATATCACTTCCATTTTAAGTTTGATCTGCCAATAAAATATTAAAGGAAATCTTGAAGGCATAACCTAGCCCATATGTCATTTTAGACATGGCCCTGATGGTAAAACCTTCTTAAGTTTCAAATCCTTGTTAACATCTGAAAACATGTTAGCACTCCTGGCAAATGTGATTCGATAAAATCACACTAGTCATCCTTGTATTGGATTTTTCCAATTCCTTATTCTCACCAAATTTAAATATCCATTAGTGATAAAGTGCCTGCGGGCCATGTTCATTGTCCAATGAGACAAAAAGACAGTTGTAGCACTCCTGGAAAATGTGATTCGATAAAATCACACTAGTCATCCTTGTATTGGATTTTTCCAATTCCTTATTCTCACCAAATTTAAATATCCATTAGTGATAAAGTGCCTGCGGGCCATGTTCATTGTCCAATGAGACAAAAAGATAGTTGTAGTCTACGACTCCTTGTCAAGAAAAGGTAATGAACTATGTTCAAACCTTAACGCCTCGATTTTTATAGAATCATGGCTATTAATTTTTAAAACTGTCCTTGTGACTAGGCCTCTTGTGCCACTCTAATATATCTTTAATTATTTATAACTAGGGATAAATTATAATGAAAATCCTAAATAAATATGATTAACAAATTAACCAGTATAGTTTATAGTTACCATGGTTAATGAACCATCAAAATGATGATTCCATAGTAACCTCTGAATAAAATATTGTCAATTGTTTTATAACAATCAAGCCTCAACATGTCTGAATCAGAAGAGGTTAACAGTCATCCTAGGGAAAGGAATGATACCACCAAAATTAATGTAGATGGTGCAGATTTACAAGTAATGATAGATGAGATGGATACTGTGGTTGATATCAGTGGTTGTGCAGAACAAGATATTGTGAAGTTTGTTTCAGAGCCACGCGTTAAGACCTGCTCTTATAAATACTTCGTCTCTTGTAAGCCAAGGGACTTCACAGGAGAGAAAAGAGCCATTGATTGCATGACATGGCTAGATGAGATGGATACTGTGGTTGATATCAGTGGTTGTGCAGAACAAGATATTTTGAAGTTTGTTTCACAATCCTTTAAGGGTGAAGCTTTAGCTTGGTGGAGGTCGTTAATCCAAGCTACAGGGAAGATTCCATTGTATAATTTGCCTTGGGATCAGTTTGTTGCATTGATCAGGGAAAATTTCTGTCCTCAGCATGAGGTGGAAAGGATTGAAATCGACATCTTGACTCTGGTCATGAAGAACTTGGATTGTTAGGCGTATCTTACAAGTTTCAACACCATGTCCCGATTGGTTCCTTATTTGGTCACACAGGAACCAAAGCGCATAGCTTGTTTTATTGGAGGTCTAGCTCCAGAAATCAAGGCAAATGTGAAAGCATCTAGACCTACCACATTCAGGTCAGTGGTAGATATTTCTCTATCTCTCACACTTGATGCTATCAGAAACAAGTCTGTCAAAGCTGTTGAGGAAGGAAAACGAAAGCGGGAGGATGAGAGTTCTCATCGCTCCGACAAGAAACAAAAGGGGAACTCTGAGCATAAGAAGGGTTCGGGATTTAAAAAGGACAACCAACAGTCGGGTGAGAAACCCAAATGTAAAACCTGCCAGAAACATCATTTTGGGAAATGTAGATTCGAGTCAAGATCGCAGTCGCAATCAAAGCCTAATGGGTGTGGGATCTGCAAGTCCAAAGAGCATAAGACTTTGGATTGAAAAAATATGAAGGATGCAACCTGTTACGGTTGCAACGAAAAGGGGCACATTAAGACCAACTGCCCTAAGAATCCAAAGAAGCCTAAAGAGGTTAAGAAGACCAATGCTCGGGTCTTCCAAATGAATGCCCAGGAGGCTGTGTAGAATGACAATGTGATAGCAGGTATCTTTCTTATCAATGATGTTTATGCTAGAGTGTTGTTGATTCTGGTGCAAACAAGTCTTTTGTAGACAATAAATTTTGTAAATTATTAAATCTGCCTGTTAAAACTATAAGCATAAAGTATGAAGTAGAATTGCTCGATGGTACTATAGAGACTGCCTCAACAGTTCTAGATGGATGTTTTATATCCATTAGGAATCACTCTTTTCCGCTATCCTTGCTTCCATTGAAATTGGCAGGATTCGACATAGTGATAGGCATGGATTGGTTATCTCATAACCAAGCCCAAATTGTATGTGATAAGAAGCAAGTGGTTATCAAGACTCCTTATGGTGAGCTGTTCACAATTCAGGGAGATACACAGTACTAGTTACCTAAGCAGGTGTTTATGCTTAAGGCATCGAAGTGTTTAAAGAAAGGTTGTGTCATTTATATGGCACAAGTAACCATTGATAAACCAAAGCCCAAGATCGAAGACATCCCCGTTATTTCTGAATATCCAGACATTTTTCCCGAAGAACTACCTGGTTTACCTCCAGATAGGCAAGTGGAGTTCAGAATCGATATCATTCCTGGAGCAGCACCAATTGCAAGAGCACCTTATCGATTGGCACCAACTGAGATGAAAGAATTAAGAACACAGTTGGATGATTTGTTGGAAAAGGGTTTTATTCGACCTAGCTCATCCCCTTGGGGAGCGCCAATTCTATTTGTGAAGAAGAAGGATGGCTCAATGCGTTTATGAATTGATTATTGCGAGTTAAACAGAGTTACAATCAAGAACATGTATCCGTTACCCAGGATCAATGATCTATTCGATCAGCTTCAAGGAGCAAGTTACTTTTCAAAGATCGGTTTAAGGTCGGGTTATCACCAGTTGAAGGTCAGAGACGAAGACGTTCACAAGACCGCATTCAAAACAAGCTACGGCCACTATGAGTTCTTAGTGATGCCTTTCGGGCTCACTAATGCACCCGCAACATTCATGGATCTCATGAATCACGTTTGCAAGCCGTATTTAGACAAGTTTGTCATTGTCTTCATTGATGATATTCTTATTTATTCAAAGAGTCAAGCCGATCATGAAAAACATCTCCGGTGCATCCTTAAACTTCTACAGCAAGAGAAGCTCTACACCAAGATTTCTAAATGTGAGTTTTGGCTTCGGGAAGTCCAATTTCTTGGACATGTGGTAAGTGAGCGTGGCATCCAGGTGGATCCCGCTAAGATTGAAGCGATTATGAATTGGCAAGCGCCCAAAACACCTACTGATATTCGCAGCTTCTTGGGTCTAGCGGGATACTATAGACGTTTTATTGAAAACTTTTCAAGGATTGCCGCACCTCTAACATCGTTAACTCGCAAGAATGTCAAGTTTGACTGGGGTCCCAAGCAGCAAGAATCCTTTGATATTCTTAAGTAGAAATTAAGCAATGCTCCTGTGTTGACATTGCCAGAAGGAATTGAAGAATTTGTGGTTTATTGCGACGCATCGCACACAGGTATGGGATGTGTGCTTATGCATAAGGGCAAGGTCATTGCCTATGCATCCCGTCAATTAAAGGTGCACGAAAAGAACTACACTACCCATGATTTGGAATTGGGTGCCATTGTATTTGCACTAAAGCTTTGGAGGCATTATCTTTATGGGACTAAGTGTGTGATCTATTCCGATCATAAGAGCCTTCATCATCTGTTTAATCAGAAAGATCTTAACATGAGACAACGCCGATGGATGGAAACATTAAATGATTATGATTATGAAATCCGATATCATATAGGCAAAGCGAATGTAGTCGCTGATGCTTTGAGCAGGAAAGAAAGGATCAAACCTATTAGAATAAATGCCAAAAGCATTGAATTAAAGAACAACTTGAATGAAAGGTTGTTAGCCGCTCAAAAGGAAGCTGTATTGGAAGCTAACTATCTAAATGAGAAGCTAGGCGTAACTGCTGAACAATTATCATATGGAAAGGATGGAATCCTTAGGATGAATGGTCGAATCTGGGTTCCAATCTATGGAGGGCTTAGAGATGTGATTCTCCAAGAAGCTCATAGTTCGAAGTATTCAGTTCATCCTGGCAATGATAAGATGTACCAGGATTTAAAGGCAAATTATTGGTGGATAGGTTTGAAGAAATCTATAGCCACTTATGTGGCTAAATGTCTGACGTGCGCACAAGTTAAAGCAGAGCTTCAAAAGCCGTCAGGTTTGCTACAACAGCCTGAACTTCCCACTTGGAAATGGGAAATGGTAACCATGGATTTTATCACTAAGTTACCAAAGACAAAGCACAGAAATGATACTATTTGGGTTATAGTCGATAGATTGACCAAGTCAGCCCACTTTTTGCCTATTAAAGAAACACACAGCTCCAATAAGTTAGCTCAGCTGTACGTGGATGAGATAGTATCTCTCCACAGTGTGCCAGTATCTATCATCCTCAGACAGATGGCCAAAGCGAGCGTACAATTCAAACACTCGAGGATATGCTCAGGGCTTGTGTTATTGATTTAGGAGGAAGTTGGGATGACTATCTTCCTTTGATTGAGTTTTCGTACAATAATAGCTATCATTCGAGCATTCAGGCAGTGCCTTTTCAAGCATTGTACGGAAGGAAGTGCAGAACGCCAGTTTGTTGGGCGGAAGTTGGAGAAATCCTATTGTCGGGACCTGATATAGTCCTCGAGATGACGGACAAGATTGTTCAGATCCGTGATCATCTCAAAGCTGCCAAGGATAGGTAGAAAAGCTACGCGGATAAAAGGCGTAAACCTTTGAAATTCGAGGTAGGTGATAAAGTGCTACTCAAGGTATCACCCTGGAAAGGGGTGATGCGATTTGGAAAAAAAGGGCAAGCTTAGCCCCAGGTACATAGGACCATTCGAGATTATTGAATGTTTCGGAACTGTGGCCTACAAGGTAAATCTGCCAGAGGAGCTTAGTGGAATTCATAATGTATTCCACATCTGCAACTTAAAGAAATGTCTAGCCGATGAGTCGCTAGCAATGTCGCATAAGGACGTGTAGATTGATGAGAGTTTGAAGTTCGTTGAAAAACCTTTGTCGATCGAGGATCGACAGGTCAAGAAGCTTCGAAGAAAGTATGTGCCGATTGTGAAAGTAAAATGGGATGCCCGTAGAGGCCCAGAATACACATGGGAGGTTGAATCCACAATGAAACAGAAATACCCTCATTTATTTCAGTAAATCTCGAGGTCGAGATTTCTTTTAAGGGGGTGAGGATGTAACACCTCGTGAAATCATGTCCAATATAATAAAGACACGTGTCATGAACTTTAAACGTGTAACGAATTGTTTTCAAGGGACTAAAGTGGACAAACAAAGAAAGTATGTGTATAGAGGGATCAAATGTGTCATCATGCCAAACTCGTGCCTCTGAATGACCTCATAAGATGTTCGTATTCATGAATGAATAAATTGACGTACATAGGAAGCCATTTGTGCTTGGATTAGAAAGGTTACAAAGCTTAGGGGTTAAACGTGTCAACATGTTAAATTCTTACCTCTGATTCTCTGAGTGACCTATTAACATTCCTGAGACTTTGTAATACTTCATTATGCTTCCATATATAACAAATAATGATTCCATGGAGTTTCTACGCACTTAAGGTACATTTCGGGTGGTCTAGTAACTAACCAGGAGCTTAAGGGAGTTAATTTGTGACTCAAGACTCTTGAAAGTTAACTATGGGGGTCATATGTGCAATAAAAGAAAGTTAAATAAATTTAAATTGGACCAGGGACTGAAAATTCAAAGTTTGGAAACTTTTAACCGGATTTACCGATTGTCGCGGGCCGCGTAGGCGCTCTCAAATTCTTACGCGGGTCGCATAAGAGTGCCAACGACAGAAAAAAAGGACAGCTGCATGTAGCAGCCTGTCCACCACCGTTGCATGCTAGTTTTACGATACCAGGGTCTATGCAACTGGTTTTACTGCCCTAGGGACACTTGGAATCATCTGGATTACCTCTAGGAACAGATGGTTTGATCTTAGAAGCCATCTAAGTCCTATATATACCCACATTGTTGCACTTGTTCTTGCACACTTGAAAGAATTTCACTCAAGCTCACTTTCTGGAGCCTCCTGGTGTTCAAGGAAGTTTTCTTCAGTTCTAAATTCATGCTAAGGACTCTAGTAAGTGTTCTTAG